>CAEFZX010026081.1:0-48486 GCA_903066825.1 Alfaro cultratus
CACGTGATTGCTTGGATTTTACAGCGCCACGTTAAGTCCCTGAACTTCACATTTTAACGGGAAAAAAAAAACAAAAAACGCAATGCGACTTGGACGTAACGAGTAACGCGACGGTTTTGTAGAAATGTAGTGAAGTACAAAGTACAGATACTTACTCTAAAATGTAGTGGCGTAAAAGTCGAAAGTATCCATTATTAAATCTACTTAAGTAAAGTACAGATACACAAAAATTGTACTTAAGTACAGTAACGAAGTATTTGTACTTCGTTACTTCACAACACTGGTCCACAGTATCCATTTGTTCATTCACCCATCCATTTATCCACCCATTCATCCATCTGTCTGATTGTCAGTTTCTTATAAATATGTTGCAACTGTGACCAACATTTTTAGCTCTAAATTGAAATGTGTTGTTTTATTTATAGCTGTGACTTTTTTCAACATCTCCAAACATTATATCTGACCTCTTCACTCTTGTACTGTAGGTGTCACTTTGTCACTTAGACCATTGTCTTTCAAACAAGTCAAAATTTACAACTTTTTAAATATTTGGGTTAATGCTTATTTTAAAAAGACAAAAAAAACAAACCTTTTTATTGGCATAGTTTCAGAACCTTTTGACGATGACAGATAATTTCTCTCCTCTTCCATTTTCATGACTAAATATTAAAGTCGACATCTTCTGCATTTGAACTATTAATTGTAGAACTTCATTGTGTTTTCTTTCTGGTGGCTTCATGCTGGACTTTTGTTTGCAGTAAAAATCCAGAGTCATTGATGGTTTCTTGACATCCTACTGCAAACCACAATAAGTTGCACTGAGACTCCATGCTGCTCACAAAGGGCAGCAGAGGGCAGTAAGAGCAGGAAACACCAGCTGAGGTTCCAGTGTCAGATGGATTAGTTTGGTTGTTTGTGGTTCATTTACAAGAAAATTCTTGATAAGTATCTAAGAAATATATTCAAGTTTTCCAAATTTAGTCTTTATTTCAATATGCAAAACAGTGGTGTTGGTTTTTGGCTTGAAAGTCTGCTGTCCTGCATGATTTAGATGTTTTCCTTGTTCAACATCATTAACCAAATCAATCTCCATAACTGACTACTGACCAGCTAATTTAGTCATTTCAGTCAGCTGTGTTGGACACATCTAAAACATGCAGAGTACCGCCCCCTGGAGGCTGCATTGCACACCACTAATGTAAATCATGAAAAAACATAACTGAATGTCTTATTACATAGATTTATAGTATTTATTTCAATAATTTATTTAGGATTTATCAAAAAAAATTTTTAATTGATTGCCAGGAACCCCACAGTTTTTTTCTTACTAATTTTACTTTTTTTTTGTTTTTGTTTTTTTTTGACTGTAATATAACAATGGTGTCTTCAGTCAGAGGGTTCTTCAGATTTACAGAAATACAGACCTCTAAATAATATCTTTACTGGCCACAGCAATTGGTATCCATAACATATTTATGAAGAAATTAGTAATATGAGTTACAACAACATAGCGTTTTCCTCTGGGATTATCAGTGTTAGAACTACTAGAAATCCTAGAATAGATTCTTAAACTTGGTAATCCGTTATGTAGTTTTGAATAATCCAGTCCATATTTTAGAGGTCCTAGCTGATGTACTGTTGGTTGGACTAGATACTGAAAATACAGATAAATAACACTTTAATAGACTGGAAATTGGAAGACGATTTGTGTAACAGGGTAAATGTTTTATACTCAAAATTAGCAGAAAGCCTGCTGTTTACGGTAGGATTCTTTGCATAAGAGGTTCTAAGGGCAAACTGGCCTCAAGACTTGATTCAGGAGTTTACTCAGGATAATCCGGCTCACAAACAAAATGTTAACAGGGGCTCCCTGCCTTTCTATAATGGCTGTTTGTTTTTATGTTGACCTCTTCACATCCAAGACTTTGAGCTACAAGAAGGAATAAAAAAGTTTTTAGAAAAGAAAATGAAGCACCAGAAAAAGTTTGAAAAGCTTCTCTCACTTACAGCCCCTTCTTAGTATGAGAAACCTGCAGGTCAGGAGTGAAAAGTAATGTTTCCTAATGGTTGATTTTTCAGTAACTTCAAGCTGGTTTCACTCACTGAAAAAGATACATTCATAAAACACATTCAAGAGTTTCATAGTGCATTCTGCCTGTCTTATAACTGGACTGTGCACATTTGTTAACAGGAAGCCCTGGAGCAGGAGGTCAAAGGCCTGGAGGAACGCGTGTCAGAGATCCAGCAGGTGCTGGGCGACCTGAAGGTCCAGCTTTATGCCAAGTTTGGTAACAACATCAACCTGGAGGCAGATGAAAGCTAAGCTGCCAAATGGAAACTTGAGGACTTTTACTTTTCCTACCAGCTCATTCTTCAGATCCTTGATGATGCCAACAAAAGCATAAACGTGGATGTTGATCGTTTGTAGGTTCTGGCCTGCGTTTACACTGATGCGGAAGTCTGTGTTTGATATTAGAAAGTATATTAAAAAGGACAATAACTGTTAAGATTTGGTGATTGAATGAAACGATGCCGATAATCTCACAAGCATGTACTCCTTAATACGTCTTTTTGTGTTTTGTTACTGTTGATAAAACAGAAGTAAAAAGGTGGAACTTAATTTAAATTTGTTGCAAGTCTTACTGTCTCTAACAAGACCCGCATTAATCTAAAATCTCTGATTTTCTGCCATAAATGTTGGATAAAATCATTACACTTCCCTGATCCATTTGGTTTAAATATGACTATACGACAGTAAATTGAAAGAGAGTGATGTGCAGAGTTGAAGAAAAAGCTCATTTATCAAGTGTCTTAAAAGGCTCTGCACTCATTCATTACTAAAATGTAGCAGGTTCAAATGAGTGGTTTTTTTATGGTTATACTAATATTTCAGATGGATATTTTACATATTGGTCCATGTCTTCATTAAGCTGAAATACAGAAGCAGTGAATATAAAGGCACCATTTAAAAATCCCTGCCAGCTGCAATAACTATTTTATCTGTTTAAGGTAAAAAGCACTCAGTCAGGTTTATTAGAATTCTTTCACAAAATCAGAGCAGTGTCAACTCTGACTTGCAGAATTTATCTGTGCAAAAGTATTCATTAAACCTCTTCCAACAACTTAGAAATGGTCTGATTAACCAATAATGAGTAAAGAAATCCTAGACATCAAAAATAACTTCAGTATCTTAAGTAAAGAGCATTTAAAATATTTGCATACACATAGGCAAATGTACATAAACCTCCCATTAACCTCCTTCCACATTTGTCCTTCAATCATGCAATATTATAGGATGAACTAAAATACAACTCAATTAGGTCATGAATGCGAAGGCTAGTTAGCATGACCACCAATGGCTGCACACCTTTTATGATGATGATCCTGACACACTAAGTTGTCTCTTCACTATTAGCACCTTGAGCTGCGTGTGTACAACAAATGTCTAACAAACTTTTATTCATGTTTAAAGTTACATACTGTGGCTTTAAATATGGCATAATTCGATCTCAGAGTGAACTTTCTGGGGGAGATCAGCAGCTGCCTTGAACATGTAAATTATCTGTTGATTGATGGACTTCTAAAGCCTTAAGAAAAACTTCTCAGCTGAATTGATTTTTGGCAGCAACATCTTCTACAACATTATTGCTGATGTCTTCCCTTCTGGGAATCTGTAAACGGCTCCTTATTATCCCTTTTTTTGCTGTATTTATTTAGCGGTTCCTGACTGCTGCTTAACCTTTCCATTCCTATGGATGCTGTCTGGAGGGAGAAATTTACTCCTACGTGTTTTTGTATTTTGCCTGTAATACAGTGTAATATGTGTTGTGGCTCAGCTCAGGTCGTATTGAACCCACTTTAACTGCTGGATTTGTAAACCCTAAAAACTGAAAAATTGCCGACTTACCTAGAGTCGGTTGTTTTTTGTAAAGAATATGGCAAAGTGGTAATCAAGGATCATTTGGTAAAATTACTCTGAAATCGTATGCATGTGGAGCAAATTAATAACAAAGCAACAATTTGGATTTATCAAAACTATATCAAATCTCTAGCGTAGATTCAGTTTAATTTAAAGGCATATATCGATTTTCTGTGCTTGTCTAATCCTATGCAGTCAGAGGAGAGAGGGTACACTGCAGCAGGTAGCTGGAGAAAATCCAGCCCTCACACTCAAGCCGCGCAAATTCAAGTTGAAATTAGTTCTCACAGTTTGTTACCTAATTTATTGCAATAATAATGATTAATTCTTCAGCCCTCCCCTTCATCGTGAGTAAACAAACCAAAAATAAAATGTTTTGTATCAGTGTCCCTGCTGGCAGTGGCTCCCTGATGTTTGGACCCTTTGAGTATCCATAAAGATTATTTTTATTCTGCTGCAGAAGGATGGGGGTATGCTCTCAGCTGTTGTGAAAATACTCCACCTCTTGTGTTCCCATCACACCCCTTTCAGTCAAATATTGAGAATTAAACCTATGAGAAGCTTACAAATCCAAGACAGATGTCTTGGACAGGCATTTTCCCAAATTACTTAAAGATGTAAACATCTGAATTTGTTACATTATATATTTAAAAATTCCTATTTCTGTATTTCTGGCTTTAAACAAATGCTAAAAAAATTTGGTAACCCTACCTGACCTTGAACAGAAAAGGAGCATGTAAAAAAGAGCAATTTTTACATGCATTTTTATGCAATGTATAAAATGATCTGTTTTCATTTTATGTAGTTTTTGTTTTAAATCAACTCACATGTTGGGTTTAAAACATATGGGTAAATTCTGATACAAGAAGGATGATTTTCTGACGTCAAATTAACGTCAGAATATAAAACCAGCCCAAATGTGAATATCTCTTTGACTGCAAACCAATTTGAATTTTAAAAGTTTTCTTTTTATTTGGACCTCCATGGCTCCAACTGTTCCTATAGCCATAAAATTAATGAATTCCAGGTGTAAATTGTATTCCTTGCATTGCTGTTAGGACAAATTTTCCCCTCCTTTTTGCTGGATGGTCGGTGGCCCTCTCAAATATCAACAATGCACAAACCTCATTAAACTGCATCCTGGAGTGTGGCCCCCGTCAGCTAATAAAACATCTAAAAGAAGAACCGGAGAGCTTGAAATCATAGCAGACGCCACTGGAGGATCAAGATCTCAATTAACAAGTCTCTCCTCCCGGTAGGTTTTTCTGCTGCAATGATTAAGAGAAGCTGCACCCACACAGGCTTGTCTTTACGAACAGCTTGTTAAACCTCGGGCTCAGAGGAACACACAAGGAAATGACTGGACTTATTTCCCCGATGGCCTTGTTTACTCTCTGTCTCTGTCCCCGCTCTTATTCTCCTTAGTTGCTTATTTCCTATCTATTCTTTTACTTCCCTGCTTCCGTTTTAACTATAAGCACTGAATGCTGATACATTCAAGCCCTCCAGCTGAACTGCAAAACCTCTTTGCATGACCTTGTTCTAGTTTATCAAATAAAAAAAAATAGACTAATAATAATTAAGCTAATATATTATCCAAGTCTGCTGGAGGGCTGGTAAGGCCCTTTGCTTTTTCAACTAACACACATAGATTACCTTGAAGGAGCACCATGTGAAGTCAAGCTACATTTGATATTCCCTGAATATTTTTCAGGCTTCAAGTAACAGCTGAAACATGCCAGTGGGTGTCTCTGTCTCTCCAGTAATTTTACAGTGAATCAACCGCTTTGACTTTAGCTTTAGGAAAAACCTTTTAAACATGTCTGCACATTGCAGATATTTAAGAATACGCCTGTAAAGTTCACGTCATGGTTCTGGCAGAAGAATCCTGAATAAGTGATGGAGAAAAGTTCATAAATATTTCCATGTGAGAACAAAGTTGAAGCAGAATGAATGTGTGTGTTTTGAGTTTGATATGCATCAAATAGAGCTTGATTACATCTTCTATTCTTAATGAAGAGATCTGTATTCTTTGCAGGTCTGGAAAGCCAGTGCACCGTTGCCTGCTTTTAGTTCAGAGTTTGTGAAAGCTTCATTGTTTTTCACTACGGTGAAAAATTGTTTGCTCACTGTCTCCACTTGTTAGGCTAAATGTCAGGAGAGTCAACCCAGACGGCTTGAGGAAGCCACAGCCGTTCTTCATCACCTCCAGTTGTTGTGTCTCAGCCAGGCCCTATTCATTACACACCATCCTCCGCCTCTCAAAAGCACAATGCAGCACCTGTCAAACAGCAAGCTGAGCCCTTCATGGACAGTAATGCATGTATTTGAAGAACTGAGAGCCCAGCAGAATGGAGCGGACTGGATGTTTAGCTTGTTCTTAGCTCTGTTAGATGGCTAGGATGCCAGGTGTATTAATGTTTGATGACTTTTGTTAAGGAGAACAAAAACAAGTGAACAAATGAAAGGTTATTAGGGAAGGCTTGAATTAAATATTACATAAACACAGTAGTTCCATTAAAATGGACAGTTATGTGAAATCAGGCAGTTCACCTTCTTGTTAGAAAAGCTGAGTGCAGATCCGTTCCTCAGAACCGTTTTTGGAAATTCATCATTTCATCTCTGTTACTTTTGCTCACATAAATTTAGCATTATGAGTTTTAATAATGACATCATTAAGATTAGATAGGCATAGATCTTACAAAACTGTGAACCCACCATGTTTCCTGGAAAAGGTTGTGAAAATGGAAACTCGTGGATTGGTTTGGTTTAAATTTATTTGATCCCTGCTTCACAGTTCTTATCTTGTTGTCACACATAAGTCAGCAACCTTGGAATAGATTAGTAAACAGGTGCAGAGGTGGTAGCATTCTTTCTGGTGAGATTGACCTAATTTTTTTCACTTCTGAAAATTGCCTACAAATACAGTAAGCAGAAAAACATTTAATGTGTGGAAATTCTGAGCAGTAAAAGATTAGTGAATTTAAATCAAGATGATTTGATATTCCAAGTGTTTTAGGAGGTCATGAGATATGAAAAGATTCTAATCTACTTACCTTCAACAGTGTAAACATGAGAGAATAACAAGGATGATGTACTGAAAATATTAAGAAAAGTCTTGAAGCTTCAAATAAAATGTGAAGAGAAAATGTGCCAGAAGCCATCAGGGAGACCACGACAGAACGCAAATGATTAAAGAGATGTTCAGCTGTGTGTAACATACAACTGGTAGAAAACACTGAATGTGCCAATTCTTTGTACACCTCTGATTGGTTCAATCCAATTAAATTGTAAGATTCTATAAATTTTAACACAGATGAACAAAAAACTGTTGAAGAATTCCTTCACTCCGCTTTCTGTGTTTGGGTACTTTGTGTGTTTCTGTGTGTGGAAGCACAGCCCTGTGCAGGAATATATTCTGTCATTCATTTCATTACTGTCCATCAAGTTGATCAGCTCCGACAATAACGGCCCAATTCCACAGCGGCAGTGAATCATCTGAATGATGAAGACAAGTTTGTATGTGAACCGATCCCTCGGTGAGCATCTGGGAAGCAATCAGGACTTCGAAGTGAACTGAAAACAAATTAAACATCCCAGAACCAGCATCCAGTGGTTTAGTTAAACATTTGTTTGTCTTCCATTTATGATTTGCCAAATTGGAAATGGAAATATTTAGCCAGGCACTGTTAAGTCTGAATGTGTGGGAGTGTGAGCTTGTAAGCTTCCATCTAGTATTTGTGTTAACCAGAAGTCCCAGAAATATATTTCCATCATACGTGTCTGCATCTGTCATTAAATTGTTGCCTTACCATGTGATTAGTGATATAAACTATTAGAGGACAGAAACTGAAGTTTTCTAACAAATTAGCTTATTGAAAGATGTGGAACTGTCACATTATATTTTTTGATTTAATTTGGTCACTTGTGGTGTCACTAGAAGGGAAGAAGTCTTAACCGTATTACCTTAGCCCTGATTGAGTCTCACAAACTAGTCAATTAACGTGACAACTCTCCAAAGAAAAACTACTTAATAAATTCTCATAAACATGACATTCAGTAGAGTTGGTGGCGAAAACTTCTGACTTCACTGTGAAACAATGCCATACAGAAGCATTCATTTCCCTTAAACTGTTCCACATTTGGTCCAATTATAACCACAAACATTTATTTTATTGTGATATTTTGCAATAAACAAACACAAAGTAGCATCTAAAATTCGAAGTGGAAGGGAAATATTTTTACAAACAAATATCTGAAATGTGTGATTCGCATTAGATGGGAAGTTTGTCTCTCTTTGCACGGCTTCTAACAAAGAGCCAGCTCTCAACTTATTATCTGTAGTCTCATATTTAGCTTAGCTTGGCTTATTCTGTTACAAAAACATCCATTATTACTTTCAATTAATAATTTTAATCAAACTTAAACTAAAACAATTGATCAGAGCACTGCTGAAGAATCTATCGACCAGAACTAAACTCGGAAACCAATCTGTCCTCAGTGCAGATTGTCATTCAAAATATGAATTCAAAAGTTAAAAATTAATAATAAAATAATAATAATTAATAAAAAATATGAAATGCCTTTGCCTGGATGGGCTGAAGATGGACATTTGACGGTTTAGCAACAGTCCATTTTATTTTCTCCTTATTCCTGATAAGATACTTCTAATAATGACTCTGTGTCAGAAGTGGCCTAACTCAAGGAGTTTGACACAGATGTATCTGTGTGGTAGCTCTTGAAGCTCTGACTCCAGGTGCACTCAAGACTTAGTGAACTCTTCAATGGACTTGTTTTTTTTTCCATAAAGAGAGAACATGGAAGCTTCACACAGTAAAGACCCAGCTAGGATTTCAAAATCAGGAATAATAGGATGCTGACTTAAACATTTTTAGCGACGGAGCAGGATTTGAGCTAAGGAAATTGAGTTAACTGTCCATGACCATAATTGCAAGGTGGTTGGTTTCGTCTTCGCCGAGAATCTTAGGTGGCAGTCATACGATTGTGTGGGTGAATGGATGAATGTGAAATTCACGGTAAATCACATTAAGGAACCTGGCTGGTGTTAAAAGTTACATGTGCAACAGGGAATCTCACAGCTAGGTCCATTATCCAGCTGTGTGTGTGTGTGTGTGTGTGTGTACCATTCCTCTAATGGCATTCACTCAGGAAGAATGACTTTTCCCCATTTACTCTGGCAGGATGTTCCCAAAGTAGAGATTTCAACCAACGACCCTTCAGTCATATTAGAGTTGCACCGACTCAGCTCTACTGTCACCTAATTAGATTCAATTTATGGCATAACAACAGCACTGAGAGGGTTTGTTGTAGTCATCTCCATAGCCATAACTCCTCCAGCATACACGTTTCCATTCTTCAGTGAAACATATCCTAATTAATGGACTGAAAGAAAAGTGGGAAAACAAGGATGTATTATAACTTGTCCTTTCCCCCCCTCCCTCTTCCAATTAAATGTAATTGATGAACAGTGACCCAAATTTCAGGACGAACATGTGCTTTTTGTGTCCTAGCAGGAAAAGACTCAGTGTTATTGGTTAAGTCCAATAAAACCCTGATTCATTTGTTTGGTGAACTCCTTTCAGGTCCTGTGCTTTTCACCTCCGTTCAGTCCTTCTGTTAACACCTCAGCATGGCGCCGTTGTGTGTTTTCACTTCAGCTCCGGTTTCACTGCTTCGTTCAGCTCCAACTGGCGGGTGGAACTTTGATGTGTGCCAAGAAGCTCGTCTCATCCTGCCAGCAAATTGTCTGTTGAATGCTTTCAATTAGGCCACTCGACCAACTCAGGAGAGAATAGCATGAAAAAGGGAGGCAGAAGGGTGCGAAACGTTGCAGCACAATTAAGACTGGCTTTAATCTAGTTGGCCAGAGCTGAGAGGCTTGTTCGCTTTAACCACTCATCATGCATGTAGGCCATGTCCAGATGAGGAACTGTTGGGTTAGCATATCCAAAACCCAAATCATAACATGTTTATAGTGCGAAAATGCAGTAGGCACACAAACTGATTCATGCTTTCTTTTGTCAACTTCAGCATCAATTTCTGCATTTCAGTGCTTTTTACATTTGGGTTATTAGATCCAGTTATTGGGTAAAATGACACAAAGCACTGCTAAATTATGTTGACAGCTGATTGCAATCATGAGTTGGTGCAAAGGAAACATGTCTGAGGAGCTGGAGATAGACAAAGGGTTTCAATTTTGTCAGCAAATGCATCACAAAGGAGTTCAGCTGATTAAAAAAAACAATGTTTGTGGAAGAAAATTGGAAAGGATTAGCATATTTCTTATTATTCAGCACACATTACTATAACAACAGTAATAATGAATTTCCCTTCAATTTGGAAGAAATTCAACCTATAAGGGAGAACACGTAACCTTATCTCCTTATTTATTATTCAAAACAACACCAATAAACTTTGCTTATTATTAGTTGATTTCATAAAGGATTACTCCAGCTCCTGTCACACTGTTTTCCATCTCGCCTTATTTGCTGGATGTTATATTGATCCAAGCATTTGAGGAACATCAAATCCGGTCAGGGTTTTTGGGGGTATGTTTGTTATCTGTAATGAACTCCTGTTTTGAATAATGCATGTGTTTTGGGATCAAGGTTGTGGAATCCAGAGGGTTCTGCAGTATCAGGAAACAGGATACTTTGGGAATCAACTCCTCTCAGGTTTTGGGGAGGAAATTTCAATGCTCTGAATGTCCAGTACTGGTCAGGTACTAATTGACCAATATGGCAAGTTTCAATTTCAAGCATCCATCATACCAACCTGAAGACAGCTTACCATAGGATTTACTAAGGAATAGTGTGAACTTTCCCTTATGGAAATATCCCATGAATCTTTCATGCAGAAATCACATGTGAAAAAATATGTACCACATGGGAAGTGATTTGAGTTGCATAAAAAACCATTTAACTCTGTGACGCTGTTACTTCCCCCTCTGAGGGAAAATAAAAGCTGATTCTGTTACATGTGGATTTTGAATGTTTTTACTTTTTGAATAAAAAGTAAAATAAAAAACAAAAAAAAAACATGTAATTCTTGTGTTTGACATGAGTTTCACATATTTCCACGTTTACATATATAAGAAATATCTGATTGCATGTTCCACTTGTGAGTAGAACATGAAACATTTCCTGCATGTGACCCACATGTAGGCAACATGTGAAGACATGAATTTCATAGGATTTTTCCAGAAGGGTTGAGTCGGAGTTGTATCAATTCAGCAGCACATTTCATATTCTATGGGTTGGAAACGCAGAAATAAAAACCTGGAATGTTGCTTACCTCAATAAATGTCCCATCCTGGGTTGAAGCTGCAGAGTTAGGCTTTGGATAAGGATGTCTGGTCAATTGCTCATGAATCTGATATTCAAATGATTGCTTCCTTGTTTGGTAAGGTTTGTAAATCTTAACATTTCAGCGCCTGCTCTTTCATTCTTTCTCTCTTGCGTTTTCTTTCTTTTTTTACAGAATGAAACATTTGCATCCTATAGAATATTGTTTTTTGAAGACTTGTAGCAGCAAAGTCTTTTGGGTTTGGTTTACTTATTGAATTTTACATTACTGAAAGAGACATCCAGGCCACTATACCAGCTTCGGTCAGCTCAGCTCTTCCAGCCCTCGTCCTTGGATGTGAGTCAGGGAAGCTGCACATGTTTTATAAAGATATGCTGATTGAGAGTCATCACTAGCTGGAGTTCATGCTGATTTTCGCTCACTCACCACTTAGTATTTCAAATTTGGCTCTCACTTATGACAGCTGTAGAAGCCCCACTGGGCTGCATTATTTCCATTCTAACTAATAATGCAAAGGCTGCTTTGGATGCATCACCGCGGCTTTTAGAGCCGCAGCTTCAAGCGACGCCACAGCTGGAGCCGAGGGCCCGAAGTGATACTATAGAATCACTGTGATTCCCCAGCTCACTAATACCTGCTTCAGGTGATGCTGGAGGGGTGACTCTCCAACCCAGTGGAGCATTTTGTAGCAGATGCCTTGTGAGTCTGAGTCCCTCATTTTTACCTTGGTCAGGCACACTAAGTAACTATTGCTTCAAGTATCAATTCTATACTTATTTCAGCCACCTTTTGACTCATTTTACAAAATAATCCTGTAGTTGCAGTGAATTTGTTCTATTTCCACATATAAATGGTAATGGACACCAAATCAGAGTAGTGAATCTGTGCTTTCAATCAAAGGATTATTGTTCAAAGCTAACTTAGCTATTTTAAGCTTTCTCATATTCATATATTTTAACTGGGATTTTATGCAAATAGCAACATAAAGTGGCACATAATTTTAAAGTTTGGCATTTTGTACGGATTACTGAATGCAAATTGTATCATTTGTTTGTTTCCAGAACATTTTGCTTTGATATTTTGATCAAATCCAATGCAACCAATCAGATTAATGAAGTCCTTCTGCCTCAGATTTAATTTCGGTTTAAAAGTGGCTCTTCTGCGAAGGCCTCAAAGGTTTGTTCAGGAACATCAGTGAACAAACAGCATTAGGAAGACAGCAGCCAGGTCAGGGATGCAGTTAAGCAGTTTAGGTTGAAAATTAATATGCCACGCTTTGGACATATTCCACAGCACTAGTCAATCCATAATTCAAAAATAAAAGGGGTACATCACTGAGAGATGGTTAGATTTGATGGGACAAGGAATGGAGCTAAATACAGGTAATCCTGACATTAAACCTGCAGGAGCCAGAAACTTCTTGCAGAATAATGGCCATTAACATACAGGGAGAAGTAAGGTTTTGGTTTAGAACAAGAGCAATTATGTATTAAAATTATTCAGTCCAAAATATTGCACTATTGCATGTCTAGTTATCGAGTGTCACTAGTTGCGTTTCCATTGACCGTATAATTATTCAAATTAGAATCACGAAAATAAATTTGCATAATGGAAACATGCCAATTTCGAAAAAAAAAGTCATTAAATGTTTTTGCTTTTCATTTTGACTGAATTGGGAACACTTTTTTTGCATCACATGAGTCATGTGATCAACAGCCAGAGGTTACTACAGGAGGAGAAGACAGAAGAAAACAGGAAACAGTAGGAGGATGATGGTGCATTATGTGTCTTAATGACTTAGCACATGCACAAACGTATACATGTGTGATTTTAATTGTAACTTTTAGATGCATTTGTTCTCCAACACAACTGAATGAAAAGACTGAAATACCTCCCTGGCATGTCAACAAGTTTTGCAAAAGCCTGGTCATGAACCATTCACTAAATGTGGGTGTGTTTGAGCAGAAATGCATCTAAAACTTTTAAGACTCGAGGACTGGTGCATTGAGAGAAAAGGTGACAAAGTTGAGCGGGTATGAATATGTTTCTTTGGCATTCCACATATTTTATTACAGCACTTCCACCTGCTTGTCAGATCAACACAGATTT
The DNA here is from genome assembly GCA_903066825.1 of Alfaro cultratus. Lineage (NCBI taxonomy): Eukaryota > Metazoa > Chordata > Actinopteri > Cyprinodontiformes > Poeciliidae > Alfaro > Alfaro cultratus. The sequence continues at coordinate 13,355 of CAEFZX010026081.1, forward strand.
CAGAGCTTAAGACCACAGAGGAAAAAGTCTCCATCCTCATTCAGAAGCTGAAAGCATCAGACGAGAGGGCCGGTCCAAGTCTGTGGAGTGCTTTTCCTATAATAGAATATGTGCTCAGATGAGACGTTTGGCGTCTCTTTGACTCCTTGTATCAGTGTAGAATCTGTTGTGTGCACCTGACAAAACACAAAGGGAAGATGAATGGGACTGAGGTGCTTTTTTTCTTTCTTTTCTTCTATTTTTGTGTTACATTGCTGCTCTTAACAAGAGGCTGAATTTTTGTGAACAATCTTTCGGTCTCCTTTGTGCTCCTTTTTGTATTTTGGCCACTTTCTGCTTGACATTTAGGTTTTTGAAGGAATAGTAAAGGTGCCCTTTTCAGAAAATAGTATTGTATTAGAAAACAAATGACAGTTGTAAGTAAGCACAATAGAAGGATGTTATATGGAGACAACACCTGTTTTTATCTTTTGACAATAATAAAGTTTGCACAACTTTGCATTGAAAAGAGTTCACATGGACTCTGTGGAGATATAAAAATGGAAGACAGCTCTACTTTAACTCTGATGTGAATTATCTGGTTGGCAATCCCATTCCTGAATGTTAAAGCAAATTATGTTATATTAATGAAAAACACAAGAGACCTTTGTGATGTGAGTGGAGGTTGGAAAAGGTCTCTGCTCTTATCTTTGATTTATTACTGCATTAGAATTGTGTGATGGCTGATTTGGTTGGACCAAAATAAAGTAAAAACATTTGGAAAAGTAATGGGCACTGATTGTTCTGATTTCACCTGAGTCATAATAGCAAGGTTTGAAGGGTACAGTTATCAAAAAACACTTTGCCACATCACAGTAGAAGCCATTTTAGTTCATGTTGTTCTCCCCGTCTCCATGTGCTTTTAATTTTTTTGTCGGGCCAATGTTCGGCATAATTGCTTCTCCATTCTTACATGTTATTCAGATCATTCTTTTTTTCAACCTTTCTGATTCAAGTTGCATTTTTGGTTGGACTGTACTTTTTCAGAGACAAAAAACTGAAGCTGTATAATCTTTTGAATATATTGCATATTTTAACATTAAATATTACATTTAGATCACACAAATCACATGCAGTCCAACAATTTAGAGCATTTAAATCTCAGAATACATCCACTACCCAGGCAGCATTTACAAACTATTAAAGAGCAAAATTTGCAGAGTTTGAACAGGAATAGACCCACATCCAGAAATTCACAATAATATGGTAAAGAAGAAGCCACAAGTGACTCTGTATAATTTTGAACATAGGATTATAAACGGACCCTTGTTAACAAATTAGATACTTTTCCTTCCTTGTTGTAAACATTTAACCAATGTTATGCTACTTTAATAAAGTCACCAAGACGTTAGGCAATAAAAAAATATTTTGAGTACATTTTTTGTTGATTTAAAGGTTGGGGTCAAAACTGACAAATACCATGGACACTAACAGGAAGCAAACACCATAGGAAGGATATAGACATAAAATAACAAGAATATGTGATAAGTCAATTGTTTACATTTTCAGTCTCTATCGAGTAAGCAAATGGAGAAGGTCCCCTGTGTTGGACTGGGAGCACACAAGCTAACTTTGACCCTCCTCCACGTTCACCATCTTCCCTGCTGTGACATTCTGCTAATGAAAAGTCTGCGGCTGAAATTTTGTTTATTGCAGACAAATAAAAACCTAAATATCAAATCAATAGAGATAATCTATAGCAGGTATTGCTGTCACTGCTTCATGGTAAAGGAAATTCAAAAGTTGGGCAAAAATATGATGCTATCATTGCAATGATTGAAAGCATAATAAGTACTTTCAGACCCACAAATTGAGAAGAAACTTTCAACAATCATAAATTTTCTAACTTATTCCTAAATTATGATTCATGGTTGACTAACTTAAAGCTTGTTAAATGTTAAAATAAATGAATGGTAAGCCAAAGTATTCATGCTTCTTGAAATTTTATTTTCAATTTTGTGATTTTACATCCTCAAACATTGTTATTTACACATATTTTATGTAATAGACCGCAACAAAATTATGGATAATTGTGAAAGTGTAGTTGAAAATGACATGGTTTTCAATATACAAATCAAGTAACGTTCTTCCTGGTTCCTTGGTCTTCATTATACTGAGGTTTGTTCCTCAACAAACCTCTTCATACATTGCTGATCTAATCTTAACCACAAAAGTGAAGTCAAAGTAGAAAAGGTAAAGCCTCTTACACACGGAGAGAAACACAGCGTATTTTTTGTAAATGATTAGGAAAAAATGTGAGCCCACACAACAGGCTGCAGTGCCCAAGATAATAATGTAGTAGGTATGCCAGGCCACTTTTAAGTGGATGCACAACATAAATGCCAACAAATGTTGTGGAAACACCTAAAATTATCTTGTGCATCTCAAACAAATCATCCATCAAAAATTTATGAAACCCCATGATTGTAAGTATAAAGATATTTATGTTATTCATATTGCAGACACTGATGCCAAGTTTTATAATGCAAGTAATTAACCTAAATATTTATTATTTGCTATTGAGAAGTCTGACTCATTTGTTTTATGAATTATCTTGTATTATTATCAAGTTGAATGACTTACTGTTGAGTAATTTTGTGCTCTATTATTTAACATGGACTGAATATAATAAAAAAAAAAACACTTAAACCACTAGACAGTATTTGCTCTTAGACTGGGGCCTAATTACGTTTCTTTTCTCCAAGTTTCCCCATGTGTTTAAGAAAGTGAACGTAGAGCAACTTATTGTCATCACATGCAATTTATATTTTGATATATCTGCTGACTCTAAGAAAGAGCAAAATCAGCATCAAGTACAGCAATATTAGATGCTTATCACAGAGCCCAAAATTGGCTTAGAGTATTTTCTTCACAACAAGCAGAGAAGTGTTTTAAGGGGCAAGGAGAAAGTACTGAGACCAGGTACTATTAGACCTCAGTGTTTTTTTAAATCTAAATATTAGTGCTTTAATATCTTTAGTATGCCTGTGTCCTAATATTTTACATGAAAAAACAGTATATTAGAAATGATTATAAACGCTGTGTAATCTAAATATATGTAGGTCACACGCTGGAGGAGCTTAATTTTAAAATGGGCCCTTCCTGAGTCTACAGATCTAAAGATATTACTGATGCTCTGCAACAGTCACACCATATTAACAGGGGGACCCGATTAAAAATATGAGGAGGACCATTTTCCACCTTAGCTTTGTAAGGATTAGACAAGATGTGAGCCCTGGAATCCTGCCATCCTTCAATGTGTGATACATCGCTATCTTTAACGGTGCATCTCTGAACCACACTGTATTTCTGACACTGTCAATTTTTCTGCGGGGCAGATGGTGTGATGCATAAACGTGTTGCACCACGCAAACCACCGCATATTTTAAACTGTTGTCATCCGTTAGTGGGAAAAAAAATAATAAGCGGCAATTTCTGTCCTAACTGCTCCGTAGATGAACATCAGAACATGGACATGATGTCTAAAGAGGACGTCCCAGACTGAGCAGACGCTGCAACAAAGCTGGCAGGAGCAGTTCACCTGGAGTAGCAGCTAACCTCATTTATTTTCAGAGCGATTATTTGTCTCTGGCTCATTATTCCTTTGATATTTTCATAGTTTTTCAAATACTGTTTGTCCACCTTAAGAGGAAATTACAACTTTGTGATGACGAGTGTTGAAATATAAATAAGGTAAATGAAAACTGAGGTACTATTAAAATGTTTCTGTGCTTGTAGCCTGCGACTGTTGGGAGCATTAATGAGGCATTTTAAACCCTCTCTGCTTGGCTGCTCAGTCACTTTGTCATGAATCTGAAACCAAACACTGGAAATTATCTACCCACTGTTTTGATAACTCTCAGACAGTCCATGAATAACCCAGCTGACATTTTCATTGCAGTTCAGCGCTGCTGTTTCCTGTATGGCTCTACGCCCATCTGTCTTCCTCTTTTAAAGTGCTGTGCCATTAGTTATGGATTAGTTTTTCTCTGTCTGAGTAAACGGGTGATGACATGTGATAGGTGAACGGGTGGCTGGCAGTTAAAGCCCTTTAGTCGGGTGAGTGGAAAGCTAAATGTGGCTATTTCATTAAACACGTAATTCACTCCTTTGAGGGTTAGTTTTTTTCTTCAGTCAGAGCAAATTTGCACCTCTTCAGTTAAAAAAGTAACACAAATGTTTGATCAAACATCATAAAATAAAATGTCATAAAATAAAATATATATATATATATATATATATATATACAGTACATATTTCTCTTGTTCTTTTCTCTGCATTTTTGTTTGCTCTGTCATCTTCATGGTAATCTTTTCCTGTTTTGATCTGATTTCTGCGTTAGTCTCCTCGCTTCAGTCTCCCCCATTCATACTCTCTTGCAGCTGTTTTAAATCCCTCTACTTAGCTTCACCTGATTTCAGTGTAACTCTCCAGTCTTTCCTCTATGTTTAAGTTTCTTGGCCACATTCCCTTCATGTTGTAATTGTATGCTTGTGTTTTTTGTTCTTCATTAAATCATTTTTTTCCACCTCATTCTGCTTCTAGACTGCCTACATTACACACAAAACCATAATACTTAAATCCTGCACTAAACACTTGAATTAATAATTCCAACATTAAATGATTATTAAGACAATAAGCAGAATTTTTCATGGATATTTTTTCATTAGAACCTTAAATTGTTCTATATTTTGGTAAGTAACAAAAGTAGTAATACTGATGATAACAGGGAGTAAAAATGAACTAAATGATGGCAGAATTTCTTTATTTTCCATCTACTTTGTAAGTCACAATGGACAAGCTGATCTCCCAAAGTACTTTCTGTAGTTAGGTTACCAAGACTTTTTTCTCCTTACTGATAAAAATTACCATAAAATTTCACCTTAGCAACTCACATTGGACCTGAGGATTTTGCAAATGCTAATGTTTTCCTTGAGGATATTGTGCTTTGTGTACTTGCCTGAGGCCAATGTTCTGTTCAAATACCATATCACAATATAATTATTTCACAGATTTTAGCTTCAGTTTGCTTTTTTTTTTTTTTTTTTACACATTTTTCTTTCAGTTGTGGAAACAAGTATGATTGGTCTGTGCTTTTCTGGGAATTTCTCGGCTGGGAATTCAGCCGAGGAAACCAAAGAACTGTTGATGGAACGGTCGCAGAAGGTAGTTGAATTTGATCAAACTGATAAAATTATACAAAAACTATAATCATAGAACTGATTAGATTGTTCAAACTCAATTTAAGTAGTGTAAAATGAGTGATACTATTAAAATCAAGACACGGTCAGCAGGTACAAAGTTTTTACTCATCTAAAAAGTTTGGATCTAAATACATTTGCAGTTTCTTTTCAGGTGTGTAGATGTAGTTTCCTAAAGCCTTCAAAAAGCCATATATACAAAGTTCTCTGGTTCAGACCTCAATAATAAGGAGATGAACTATTTAGTATTTAAGGTACTTTGCTCTAAAATAAATTGAAAATTTGAGCTGTGCAGAAACTGCTGACTCCTGTCAATTTCTGCAGCTTTCCATGAAGATCAACAGAAGTCTTAGGAAATATGTTTTCATGTATTTGCTACTTCTAATTTAAATAACCATGTCACACTTTATTTTTTATGTAATGCATATTTTTTGTATCCTTTAAAGGTATTTCATGTTTTAATATTTATTTCCATTCTTCTTAAACTGTAAAGCAGTTTGAAATACAATGTGGATAAATAGTGCTAGAAAGAAAAATGCCTAATTTTTATTCATTAGGTATGTATCTGCAGCATCATGTTGCAGACGTTTGCTTCATTGTTTCTTATCCAAAAATTCCAGAACAAAGAGAAAAAAACGATTTTTTTCAGGTCCAATCTGAAATGAAATATGACCAGTAATCCTGGATGTATGAAACCATTTGACAGCTTGATGCAGCAGTTCCTGTCGCATTGGTTTCACTAATTATACCTCCACTCTGCAGTGGAGATGTTGGCATTGGCTGGAGCAGAGGTCAGATGGGGAATCTTTGGAATACAACAGAGATGAGCAGCAGCTGCTGATCATGACTCATTTTTGTTTGTTTACTACTCTGTCGTCTTGTCGCTGCCGCCACCGCACAGTGAACATTAAGAATATGATTATTTCAAATTATTTTCTTTGTTCATCCTTTAAATCCCACAGTTCAATTTGCATTTTTAGAGCTACCACCTTATCAACAAAGTGCCAGGTTTTTATTCATTGTGTATTATGGGATTTGCATTTGAAATATGCTAGATCAGATAAAATAATTTGTTGCATAGATAGATTTTTACACTTGAATACTTCCTTTATCTCATCCATTTTTAGAATATAGCTCAGCAGAATGCAGCCTCTTGTTTGATAAAAGGCTTTTTATCAAACAAGAGGCTGTTTGCTTTTAAATAAACATCAAGCACAACCAGGTAATAGAAATATAAGTAACTGAAAGGGCCCATAATGGAAAGTGCCCCTTTGTTTAAACGGAGATGTAAAATTTACAGTTGCATTAAGTCTTTAAACTCAATTGGTTGACAGAAAAATGTAAGAAAAGCACTTGTGAAGAAAAAGTCACAATACACTTCCCATGATATTTTGTTTTAAAGATACAGCGCTGCTATTTCCTTTTAATGTGACTTTACATCAAATTGCACCATCATCCTTTTCTACTTAATGCTTCTCTCGACTCCTAAGTTAATTACTCTATGATCAATTCCATAATGTCCAATAATTAGATAGTATAATAATAATAATAATAATAATAATAATAATAACAATAATAACAATAATAATAAGCCATAAATGTTTTTTCTCCAATCTGTTTTTTATTAAGATTGAAAAATATATACAAGTTTAACTTTATTTGTATATAAACTTCTTCCTTCTTCACTATTATCTCTGTTACTATGTTGTAAAAATTGCACTTGTTTTAAGATGGAGCAGAATTAAAAGAATTGCTTGCCTTTCGTTTCAAGTACAGTTGCTTCAGTGGAGATAATCGGCAAGAGAACATTGTACTAGAACAGTAATATTCTGACTATTTTTGTATTTTTCCAATCGTTTATGTCCTTTCAATGTGAAGAAGAAGAAGAGCATTGTACCTTTGGGGCTCAGCAGTGCCCCCTGTCAGTGTGGCACAGTACTTTCTGCCTCAACCTCAACAAAAGTTTCAACTTGCCCTCAATTCGGCACCCAGACAGACATAAGTTGAAACAGGACAATGTTTCCCACAAACACATCAAAATTAGTTTTGGAATGAATCATCTATCAATCATCTGAAATGGCCCCAACCTTTCACGTCTGGAGAATTTGTGTGCTTTGCCTAAACCTGTGCAAGGAACCAAATCAGTTTGAATGAACTCTGCCTGGTCAGCCAAGAACAGTGGTCAGATATCTAGTCAGAATTAAACTGATGTGTCCTAAATGTATGTGAATTTTTATTGTGTACTTTTTTTGGTAGGTTGTTGTATAAAAATGAGCATTAAATCTAAACATCAGTTAGGTCATCTGACATTATTTTAATAAGAATCCACATTCAATCTAGGATTTAAAATAAAACCAGAGACTGAAGTTAATTAAAGGCATTTTTTCTGCAATATCTATAAAAATAGCTGAAGTTCCTAGTACTAATGTCTGATAATCCGTCTGTGACGCAAATATCTCTAAACCATCCATGTGGCTTATCTGTGCTGAGTAAAAAAAAATCAGTACAAAAAAGAGAAAAGAACAAATAACACTTGCTTTGATCAGATATTCATTTAAGAGAATTTCTGCATTTAGAATCTGCATGATAAAGATAAGTGAGCAGTAGTGTAGAAGTTTCTGTTTGTCAATTTATACCACTGTATGGCTGCGTTAAGCATCGTTTCCCTATTCACCTGATCATTTACACTTATTCATTCTCAACATAATATTGTCTTTAATCAGGGATTCAATAAGACGTTACACTTCAAAATATTCCTTGCTCCAGATAAATTGCTTGTTTAATTTAGCCTACAACTACATCCCCGAGACCATAATTAACCTTAAACAAAATCAGTTTCTCCTTATGAAAGAAACAAGCCACTGGTTATTCATAGTTTTATCCGTCTGCCAAATCCCTCCCTAATCCCCCTCAATGTCTCCAGGCGTATCGGTTGGCTAGGTGGAGGTGGGCAGCTTTTTAAGTGAGATAGATGGAGTTTAGTTTGAGGCTGCTGCAGTTTCTTTTTCTGACCTGGCCATCCCCTGCGGGAGACTGGGATGAATCTGAGCCTTAGTACAGTTCTGTTCTCAAGCATTTTCTTGATGTTAAATCTGTTTTTAAAAGTTTATTCAGCAAATTGGCCTTCCCTGGTCTTTATTTGGTTCATTAGTTCTCCGCTAAGCCGGTTTCTATTAACCGGTTTCTATTTAAGGACAAGCTCTACAAATAGAGTGTGTTGACTGTTACATGGAAAGGGTTGGGACCCAGGAATGTTCCAGAAAGGAGATGAGGAAAATATTGCTATAATACAAGTGATTCAATAGGATTTAATGAATCTTTAAGTCAAAATGCAAGAAATGGCAAATATAGGTTAAAAATATCACAATAGCTTCTTAAATGGAAATATTTCACCAAAATAAAAATATATTCAGTTCATTTTCAGTCATGAACTGAAAATCAGATGTCTAATTAGACATTAAAAGATGCCAAATAAAAAAATTAAAGGAAGCTTTTTATAAGCTGATAAAAACAGCTTGGTAAATAACAATCCATCTGAAGTTGGTTGCAGTGCTGTCTTGCAGCAAGGGGGCTCTGGGTTTCCGAAGGTAGCTTGCATGTTCTCCCTGTGAACAGATGGATTCTTCCCAGGTACTCCGGCTTCCTCCCGCTGTCTGAATATTGGTTATAGTACCTTGTTAACAAAGTTCAAGTTGTTTTACAAATTGGTAAAAGATTTTCTGTGAAGTAAACCCAGCCAACCACATTATGTGTCTGACTTTTCAGCAATCCGTCTTCCTAAATGATTTGTTGAAAAGCAAATATTCTGAGTAACATGAAGACTAAGTGTTGCCTCCTCTGGTTTAGTTCACACCCGGGTCTTACATGGTTTCACATCTGATTAGATTTTCTGCAATCAGCATTTTGATATCAGAAGTCTAAGTGGAAAACTCAAATGTTTGGAAAGATGATGTGTTTTTCATCTTTCCACTGTTAGTTTACTTTGCCATTTATTCTTCTAATTACAATTTTATGTTTGGATTAAAATGGTAAAAAAAAAAAAAGTGGATAAAGGAAATTAAAAAAATGTAAAGATGTTAAGATTATTTTAATTTTATAATAGTTGAAGGAGCACCTTGACGATCTCTTGATTCTAAGTCACGATGCTGCGGAGAAGGTAGAGCCTAAGAACCCAGGGGTGTCCATCATGTTGGCTGAAATTGCTGAGGTAAGTAAAAAGTTACCAGGTAGCAGGACACCAGGGATGGGAAAATCTGCACTGGGATGCTCAAAGTGATGCTTAAAGAGAAAGAACATTTCTGGGACAAGTTTACTGACATCAAAAGTGCATGAGCGAGAAAATCTGCAGGATTGAGGAAGCTACCTAAAACTGCAGTGTGTAACTTTTATAAACAATATGCTTTTTAAAAACATATTTCATAAAACTGTTACAACGCAGCCACAGTTTGATATGTGACAGATAATCTGTAAAAAAAAAAAAAAAAAAAAAAAATAAGCTCCCCTGTCTCCTTCCTGTGGTACAGCCACCTACAGAAATACACCACTCTCAGTTAAAAGCAACTAATCAGACCCAGGAGGAGGTTCTTAGCGCTGTCAATCATGCTCATGTACACCCCCTCTCCCTTCATGTCTGCTAGGGAGCTAGTTCTCCACACCAAAGTCTGTTGTGAATGCTTGGGGTAGTTAGCAAGGCCACTTATGACAATCATCAGTCTTCACAAAACATTACCCATTTAATATTTAAATAGATTTATAACAGAAAAACAAAATCCAGTAAACCAATAAGACAGTTCCAAATAGGCTGGTCAGTTAGCACTTTCAAGATTTTGGTTTATTAATGCTTGAATCTGTGATGGACCATTTTGATGTACATTCATGTCCTACATTGACAGACAACAGAGAAGACAGACAAGACTTGTATTTTCTTTGTAAATGGAAACAATTATTTTGTGGAATTTGGATTCATTTAGATGTGTAATAATGACACATATCAGGTTTGATCAGATGATCACAGTATTATTTATGCTAATAGAAAAAGAAAAAAAAAACTCAATTAATTGGAGGTAAAAACAAAATACTAAAATATGTGCTTTGGAAAAGTAGTAAAACTTTGATGTTGCCTTCCTCTAGCAAAGCCCTGAGGCCATTTGTTCCCTTTTGTTTGCTGCATGGATGGTTTAGACAAGATGTAACCTTCAATTCATCTATCCATCTATGTTGTTTATAAAGTGAATGTCCTCTTCAGGGACAATTACTCTTAAAACTATTCACTGTGGGATCCAGATTTTCCACTTGTGGCCAAGTGAGCTGATTATGTCCTGCAATGATCATAACTTATTCAGCTACTGTTTGCTGATCCTATCAAACCTCTTTAGATCAGAATTTTAAAAATACTGCAGACTGTTGCACCTTTACTGGGTGCAGTCTCTCAGACAGAATGAAAATTACCTAGAATCCTCACTTAAGGTGAGACAGACGCTTTTGTCTGAGCGCTGTGGAGTGTTTTTGCACTTACAAGAAAACGAAGCATGACTTGGTTTGTGATAAAGCAAGATAATGAAGCAAGAGTTGAAAGAAAACGTCTTCCATCCCCTTATGGTTTCTGACTTTTATTGTTCTTATCTTTTACAATCAGAATGAGAGTCATAAGACTTCCAAAGCATAACAAGCTCCCATTATTTTTTGATTTATTTACTTTGCAGTGTGTCATTAGAAACAAGCTATAAACTGACAGATTCACATTTAGACCAAAGCATAGAACTGATTGTTATTCATTAACACCTGATCATGACCAATCTAGGATTATCAGGACTTATACCAATTTTATGAAGCTGATGTTCTGATACTTCTTTGTACAGTAGCTATTCTCCAGCGCCTTTCGCCCTAAATGGCATCTTTGGTTAAAAAACAAAAACAAAGCAATAATAATTAAGATAAATTAATCTTTCACTGCAACAGCATAATTTGGTGCTTTATTTGACAGAACTAAATTAGAGATTAACTCAGAAGTTTTTAATAAAACATGCAGTGGGAAAACATGCAAGCTCCAAAGTAGATTCGAACCCAGGATCTTCTTTCTGCAAACCAACTTCTTTGGGTTTTTGAGCAGAATAATAATAAAAATAGAATGGCCAAATGAAGATATTCTTTATTATTTATTAGATGGTTAATGAGGGACTGTTGCCCTACTAAATAAATCTTAGCCAATCAGACGTTATAACCTCTATACATTGTTAGTGTATGTGATTAAACCAAATGAAAGGTCTCATAATATGTCATCTTGAATCTCAACAACACTAGTAATAAGTTATTAAACCATGATTCTTTTTCCAATAGCCTATTTTGATTCCAATATATTTCTAGTACAAATTCAAAGAAAGAATCAGTGGAGATGCTTTTATAATATTTGAATCATAATGGCCTTTAAACAGCACTTGGGACTGAGATGTGTAAAAACCCAACATAATAGGCAATATCCAAAAGAAATCACGTATTATATTTGCCTGAAGCTGTGCATCAGCCGATACACAGAGAACTCCATAACGGCGGGTTGTTTGCAGTACGTCTGCTGCTTTTACCACAGGATGCAAATATATCACAACAAAATTCTATGATTGCATATTTCCTTCCCTTTTCCAAAGTCTTTGTTTTATTTCCAGCTAACCTTCTACATTTTGATAGCTGAAAACGTATGAGCAATACTGTGTTGTTGCCCTGTCAAAGTAATGCTAAAACGGACTTTGATAGTGTAAAGATGCTTTGAATAAGCTTGGAAACTCAGGAATGCTCTGAGGAATGCAGTCTTTGGATTAGCGAGGAAGGTCCGATTTAGAGGTTGAACTCCCTGCGACTTCACACACTTTGGTCATGTTAAAGCATTCTGAATTCGGATTTATCATAACCAGAAGTTGGGAATCCACAAGCGTGTGTGGAATAAGGGGAACACAACTGAAACCATACTTGTGGATCACATAACAAACCTGGTGTATTGCAGAACGTACCAGAATGTAATCATCCAGGGAAATAATGAGCACTGTGTACTTTTGACTGTATCCAAGTTGAAAAGATGTCTGTCAAACATTCATACAGACACAATTTCCTCTCAAAATGCACAAATTTACTGTAGCCTGAAACCTTAATCAGCTCCGTTCTGCCTGGATGGTTAGATTTGATGAACGCTGAAAGAATTTGATCACTAGGTAGCTATTGATATTGGCTCTATTTTTACTCTCTTGGCTCCGAAAACTCAATCAATGCAGTACCTTAAGAGAAAATAAAGTTGCTCTGGCTTGTCAAGTTACGTATAAATTCGGAAAATAGGTGTAACGGCAAAATGCCACTGTATTGTGCATATTATTTTTATTTATTTATTTATTTTTTTAATATATTTCAACTCCATTTTATTGTGTTTTAATAAAACACAATAAAATTACACTTGATTCACTTGGTGAGTCAAGTGTAAGTGTTGCAGTCTGATTAACGTCTCTTTCTTCAACAGAGTAAACTACTTGCTCCTCTGTTTAGTCTATGATAAATAGATTAACAGAACTTTATATTATCCATTTTCGTTTAGTTTATTTTATTTTTCTCGTGTTTGAGGCTTACTAAAAATACGCCACACAAACCCAACCATCAAGCATATTGTTTTTGCCCAACATGCCCCGTATTGTGTGTGAGGCTCAGATTATAGATCAAATCTTCACCTAGCATCACTCAAGAAGGCTAAACTGATGGTGGAGGTGAAGAAACTTCCTACAGGGAAATAACTGGGGAAACAAATAACGAAAATGTGATTCTGCAGACAAACCTCTATCTGCCCAGTATCAAGGTGCAGTAGCATTATGATTGCCTTTTCAATAATCAGATTTTTTATATATTTTTTTGGCTAGTTCCATTGCAATGCTTAAAAAATATTATGTTTAACTTGGATGTCCAAAATCAGATGAAATACACGGGTCTAGCAAGCTGACAGCAAGATATAGTTTTTGTTTGTGGTCACTTCACTGGCCGCACACTAGATTTGTTTCCAAGTTTCTGGAAAAACGGTGAGATGGGAAAAAAAGTTTGCTTAGGGCTTGATTAAATGATGTCTTGCCACTGGATATAAAGGGGAAATCCAACTTTTATGGTTTAATCCCTTAATGTCAAAGCGTTATGACAAGCATACTAAACAGGCTCTTTCCCTTTCAGTCTTTGTGGAAGAATACAACCACGAATAAAATTTCAGTTCCGTGGTGCCACATTTCCCCACTATTCTTTTACTGAAGCAGTTTGGTTTTTAGTTGGTTTCCAAGGCAACTCAGGTGTTTCTGATAACTTTCAACCTCAAGACAATGGGCAATCAGCTCAGAGAAACTCTTAACTTATTTTATGACGAACTTTTAATGATGTGCTGAAATGACTTGTAGTAAATTTCTTATGTTCATCTGTGTCTTGATTATTTCTTTGGCTTTAATCTTCAGCTTTATGGATGCCAAGTCCCTTCAAAGCTTTAACACACAATCTTTTCAAAACAGATCAATAAATTGAAGAGTATTTGTAACTGTCTTATCAATGGACCCACAGCCACATGTGGGTGTCTGATTCTGAATTATATCAATGTGTTTTCTTGTTGAAATACATTACAATACTACAAAAAGAGGCTAATAACAGCCTGCCACTTTTCTTCCGAAAAGAAAAGTGAATTAAGTTGTGTGTGTGAGAGAGAGTGAGATGATTACGATGATGATGATACACTAAACAGAGCTAAGAGGCTTTTATTTTGCAAGCAGTTCTGCAATCAATATAATATGGTGACCCAATTTGAAGAAACTTAAAAGCATCTGAAGGAAAAGTAAAGCAAAGAGTCAATATGTCTCCATTTACATTTTCTCGGATAAAGGCTAAAACTTTTAATTACTTCAAGTGTTATGGACAGGAGGACTTTATTAATAAGTCTTTATATGAAACAGGGTCTGCATTCACACTCTCATCATTACTTCTCATTTCCTGTCCAGCAAACACCCAACCTGAAAATTTAAAACCCCCCAGGGCATTCTGACAGAGGCGAGGCTGTCATCCATGAGAACTGGATCAAAAATTAAAACCTCTGCCTCAGTGTTGTCGGAAATAACGGTTTTTGAGTTAAAAATTTGTCATTAAGGATCAGTTGTCACGGAGCTTTCAGGGTACTTTAAAACATAAAAGTACATAGTCCGTTTTTATCAAACTACACTTTGTTTGCTTAGAAAGTCCAGTTCATTTGGGGAGGTGCTCAGTTGAACTTAACTCTGGTGCTGTTCAAATGCAAATGTGAATGCCAAGCAGATCAGAGACCGTTCCAAAAGCAGGAAGCAGATTGTAGTGCAAGGGATAACCACCCCCCCCCCAAAAAAAACCCCACCAGCGTCTAGCATCATCGGTAGAAATACCAAAAGACAAAAGAGAAATTATTCAACCACTAAGATCTGACACCATTTTTTTTACATTTCTCAAAGATGGAAGTTGCAATCAGTGTCTTCTTCAGAAGTTTCCGTGTTGAATCCTGTGGTTCTTGATGCAGCACCACCACAGTCAAGTGGGTGAACAGGTTTTTAAAGGATTTGGTTTGTTTGACAGTATAATCTGAAAGTGAAACAAACCAGCTGTAAATATAACTAATGTTGTCATTTTCATCTCCAATCCATCCAAATATTCCCTGAAAGTCAGTATTCAGTAGTTATAATAAAACTGAAATGTTGTGACTTCTAATGGTAGTTATATATTTACAGACACATGTAGAAACACACTCCCACAATGTATTGAGTTGTACACTTCCCCTGTCCAAAACAGGGAGCAGAACAGGTAGCGCATAGTGCTGCATTGTTATTTTCCATTTCAACCATCCTTTTATTTTTTGCTTATTGCATTTTTGAACTGTTCTGTATTCAGCCAACGATGTATTCGCTGTGTAATTATCTCCAGAGCTCATAAGTTAAATTATGTACGATCATAAAAGGCCTGACGCCACAGACGAGGACCCATATGTTTTCTGTAACAATATTTAATACGGACGCCCACAAACTGCCCTGTTATGGTCTGAATATTTCTCAATCATATTTTCAAGGCTGTTAGTCTTGCTTTTGTCTGGTAGTGTTTGTTGACCTCAGCTTCTTTGTTCCCTCCAGGCAAGATTCCATTATTCTCCCCAGCCCAAATCCTGCACGTCAATGTTCTCAAGTAATTTTCAATCATTGTTTTGTTACTTTTCATCATCTCAGAATCTGCAACAGCCAAACCTCACATTAGTAAGTTGCAGTAGAATGTAAAGTGCAGGGGACTCATGTTACTCTATTTCTGTCAGATTTTTCAGGAGGTGATTATAGGTAATCTTGTCAAAACAGTCAAATCTGTATTATTTTTAAATTCATTGCCCTTCATTATTAGTGATACCTGTCAGTTGTATCTGTTGCCATGGAAACATCCAAATTGCAAGAAGGCAGTTGTGCATTTAGCATTTTCTGTTGTTTCTGTTCAAAAACGTTGCACTCAATGGTTGTTCCAGCTATACATCGTCTTTGTTAAGTTTTATCAATGAATGGTGTCCTTGCTCTTTATATTGTATTTTCCTCATGCACTAACGAAGAAGCTGTGAGATAAAACGAGAAGACGTTTTAGAGAAAGTCACTTGTGATGTTCTGCTCCATGTTATTGAGAAATTCAGTCATTCTGCTGGTGAAAAAAAGACAAATTAGTCTGGCTTTTTGTTTCTTTACGGAAGATAGAAGAGCTGCGAATGTTGAACCTGATAGTCCTAACTCTGATATGTTTTGTTATGATTATTCTATAATTGAAGAAATATTACAGAATAACAGTTTGAGGAAAGTGGTGAAGTGTGAGCCACAGAGGGTTCGATTTAGGAGAGCTGCACAAAGTTGAAAATTCTCAGGGACTAAAATTAACTCCTCACAGAGCCTAGTGTTCATCCTATCCTTGTTCAGGTGGGTGGCCATGTCTTGTTTGGTGTGAAATGGAGCCATATTGTCTTCATTTTCACTTTATAGATGGGAGAGAGATGTCTAAAGCTTGGGATATTGTTCAAAACCTAACCCTGCTTTAAAATGCCATCCCTGAACTTTAATACTAATAGAAACTACTACAATATTTGCCCTCTCACATTGTGAAGTCATATCTTGTCTACTATTCTTTTCAAAGGTTATATATTTTCTGCTAGCTTGTTCTAAATTAAATGTAGGCAAGTCACAAGCTTTAAATTTCTTGTGGTGAAACCATTATTTTGTTGACCCACTTGAACTTACTTAATGATGCCAAAAATAAAAAATAAAAATGTCTTTTAACCTTTGTAGCAGATATCTGAAGGTTTTGAATGAAAATTGGCTGGTATTCATGATTCCAACCACCTTTACAAATACCATGATGCTGTGGATTTAGTTGTCTTACTTGCAGGAACAAATTGTTTGTGTACTTGCAGTTGTAAATAATCTGTCCCTGTTTTCAAGGTGAGGAATATGTGCAAGACTTGGTGGTGTTTTTTCATGCAGGCTGCTTCTAAGCTCTGGTCGGCTTATGGCTGCTGATCAGCCTTATGCTCCAAGCAATCCACATTCCATGTCCCTTAACTTGGCCAACTTGGTGAGCTAGCTCCCTCCTCAGAAGTTGCTCATGCAACTCTTTACTATAACAAGCAGTCTATTGTCTTTTTTTAAAACGAACAACAGAACCACATTTGTTTTTCCAGGAGCAACTTCTGACCTGTCCTGCTACAATTATCCATCCATTTATTGTGTATAGCTGCTAATCCTTGGAGGGCCACAACAAGAACACTATCTCTAATGGTCATCAGGCTAAAGGCAGTGTACACTCTGGACAGGTCACCAGTCTATCACATAGCAACAAGAAAACACAGAGGAAAGCCATAGGGCCTAATAACCCAGAAAGTTATGTTTGTGGAAATGTGGGAGAAGTCTGGAGTACCTGGGGAAAACCCATGCATGCACAGGGAGAAAATGCAAACTTCATCCTTTCTGCATCAAGGCAGCAGTTTTACCTTCTGTGCCACCATCCTATGATTATCGGATATCAAATATTTCAGTTGCATTAGTAGTCTTTTTTTTTTTTTTTTGTCAAATCAGACAATAAGGTCAACTGAGAAAGTTATCTTTTTTACTTTAACAAACTGTATTTGTCTAAACCTTTTCCTGGATGAATCATGATGATTATGAATGCAATACTATACGTTTTGCTTCTACTCTTAACAACACCAAAACATATGTGATAATACTACCACCAATAAATGAAAATCAGCACATTTTCAGCCTTTAGCATTTATTAAATTAATTTATTGAGTTTAATTAAGTTTTCAAGAGAACGTGGGAATTAATTACTTTGTGGCAAATGTATCAAACTGAGCTTAATCAAACCAACAATGATGTGCTTTTAATTTCGCTCTGTTTCTTTAATGTTGCCGAAGCTTTTAGATTGATCCGATGGGATTTAATTCAGACTGAGATGAAAACGGGAAAGGAAGACTTTCCTCACCAGTGTTGGTGAGGTTGGAGGTCCAGGATTTAGAACTTGCATGGTGGTTGTGAGCTTCCAGTACAACTCGACCTTCCAGCCCTTATAGATTCATGAGACAGTGCTATTGATTTAAGCATGTGTAAAGGCCCCTTTCCTGCCAACGAAAATTAAATCATGTCCAAGGGCCACCAGATTATTGCACAAGACACCAACAGCCTAGGACACCTTTATGTCAGAGAGGCTGACAGTATTAATTTTATTTTAACCTTCAATGGCAGAAAAGAAGCAGCCAAAACTTTCCCAGAATGTGTTTACTCACAAAGACTTGTACAGGTTCATAAATCAATCACCCAGAATATCATCTGAGATTTCATTTAGTTTATTAGAACAATTCAAAAACTCATGTTATGTAGCATCATTACACATAAAATGTAGGACTTTAAGTTTATTTCATTTAATGTTGCTCAGAATAGCTTAGAGCTAACGAAGATCAAGTTTTTCAAATATCCAGTAGACAGTCAGTGACAAGGAAGATCACCCACAAAAGTGGTGTATCCTAGCAAAAAATTGTTTAGTGTAAGGGAAAACAGCGATTCAAATTTATTATTGAGTGGATGAAAGAAAAAAAAAAGTGAAATGTAAAAATCACTTTTCCACTGTGCTTGATTAGCAACTAAATTCACCTGCCATAAACTCTTGAGGCAATGTATAAGCTAAGCTCCAGAGGAAAATACTAGACCCAACATAACATCATCTTTGTGCCACAACCTAGTTATGTGGCATTCATACAAAAGGAGCTGCTAAATACTGAGTACATATACCGCACAATATGTACAATGAAGCAGGCTGACATTTCTGTATTAAAAAAATCAGTGTTTTTGGTCAAGTTTAATATTAAAATGTTCAAAGAAACTTAATTGCTAGTTTTCATGTAAAGATTTCATATAATCATCAAACTTAACAGAAATAGATTTGTAATCACTTTGAATGTTGTGAATTATATGACTTTCACTAGTTTTCAGTGATGTTCTGTTTTACTGAGAAGCACCTGTATTATGATTATGATTATTTTAGACTGGGGATTGTCTATTAAAACCTAAATCAGGCAATATATTTACATTCTGCTCAGTTTCCCCTCTTAATTTATTCAGGATCTGTGCTCATCCTCCCAAAGAAACCCAGTGATTGAGTTCTTTACTCTGTTGACTAAGCTAATTAAGTTTTTTAAAAAAAGTCTATGTTTCTTAATCAAATCATTGCTGTGAATAATTTCAATCAAACTTTTAACACACTTCCACAAATTGATATCATCTCTATTTAACTGTGTGGTTTAGTATACACGTTGTTCAGTGCTTTCAACAATCATTGGTCGTAAGTCGTCTAAGGTCTTCCTGTTGTGTGTGTGCATGGTGAGCATGCTCAGACCAATTTCAATCCCTTTCACGAACGACTGATTATCAGAATCTGTAGCTTAAGTCCAGGCACAGCAGCAGCATTAAATTCTTCAGTGCAAGCGGAAGACAAGGGGAAAGAGTCGGCATGGCCCACAAAAGCGACTGTAAGTTAGACTCTTTTCAGCTTTTTTATAGTTTTTTTTTTTTTCCTGCTAGAGGAGTTGATTATAATTGAGATTCAGCTACTAATATGAGAGAAAAAGAGAGAATGAGTGTCACCAATTAAATGCCTAAATGACATATAACAGCACTCAGTGAAACCAGAGATCTTTTGTTTGTTGCCTCAAGATCTCACCTTGATTGGATTTTTATCAGCAGTGCATTTGAGACCTAATTGTATTCCATCCCACAATGACTCATGCCTGGAATGTGAAAATGAAATAATAGGCTAATGATTTCAATTGTGACTTTCACCTCAGGTTGTCATGCAAATGGAGATTTTGTATTAAAGCTCAAAGACATTAATTACAATGAAAACCGTAAGATTCTATAAGAGGTATATTGATGGCTGTATTTTTTAAAAGCATTAGGTAAGCTTACTGAGCCTATTGTGAAATCCACCAGGAATTTATTATTGCGACAACAGACAGATTACGTAGTCTCACTGAAAACTCTTTTCCTTCCCCCTCCCTTTCTTTTTTCAGTCCAGTTCTCCATCAGGGAATACAAACCCTCAGATCAAGATGTGGTCATGTCACTCTTTCACGATGGGATTCTTGAACATGTTTACCCAGCGTTTTTCAAAGCAATAAGCAATCCAGACCATGTCGGGATTGCTCTCAGTATTTCCATGGCTGGCTATGTCCTTGGAGGTAACTCCTATTTCCAAGCATTGCTCTTTGGGAGCCTGTGGGCTGGCTTTATTTATTACTGCTGCCATGACATCTACGATAGCTACATGATGGGGAGGCTAAACACAGACATGGCCGACATTCAAGCAAGCTACCTGGAAATCCCAAACAATGGCTTTTGGGTGGCAGAGGCAGACATCAACGGTCAGGCCAAGGTGGTGGGAGTGGTGGCGGTGACGGGTCAAAGGGGGGTGGAAGAAGGCGAAAGGTTTGACGACTTGAACAGTAGAGTGAGCGGCACAGAGTTTGCTCAAGACGCAGGAGACGGAAGTTACGCCCGGATGACTCATGTGGTCGTGGCATTTGGGTGGCGCCGCAGAAACCTGGGCTCGCAGCTCACACGGAAGGCTCTGGATTTCTGCAAGGAGAGAGGCTTCTCCCGCCTCGTTATGGAGCTTAGCTCGCCACAGACCGCGGCCATTTCTATGTGTCAAAAACTAGGCTTTGTTCAAACGTCATCCTACCGTAACTCCCATGCTAATCCCTGGTTCTCCAAACTAGCAAGAATAAATGTGATTGAAATGGAGAAGTTAATTTAAGAAAAATGGACACTAGTTTGACCTCAACACCTGAGACTGAGCAAATAGTTCAGTAAAGCAAGAATTTTACAACTAATTTATGTTTTTTGTCATTTTTAATTCAAACCATTTTCTGTGTGCACTAGCTAGTTGCACTTGTTAGCTAGCTCGCCTCATAGTTTCGATGAGAATAAATATTCCTTTTTCTCTACAAAGCAGCATCAATATTCACAGTTTCTTTGTATTTTTGTTTACTCTGATACATTATGCATACACCTGCTCTCATTACAGTCCATTGCCCACAAACCTTCAGAACAATGAGACAATTAGTCAACTCTGTCGCTTGGTCAAATTAGCTTATTGTTTGCAAATGGAAAAAAAATATATATATATGAAGCATTGTTAAAGTGATTATGGAAAATTAAACATAATCAGAATTAATTAGCTATTCCTTTCCTTTCCAGAAAATTACATAAAATGTTTGTGAAAAGGGAGAGATACTCATTTGAAAGCAGGAGAACTTTCTCTTAAGCTTCTTTCTAGGGGAAGTAGAATCCCTTCGCCTCAGAGGAATTAATGCCAGCTGACTTCTAAGACCCTACAAGTCTTTGCTTAAAATACCAATGAAATGCAGTAGTATCAGGACATTGGCGGGTTTAAAATTCTTTGGAGATAAGGTGTGAGGTGTGTGTATGTGTGTGGCATAAAAAGAAGATAAAGACTTCTCAATACTGCAGAGCATTCCAGTGAAATACACAAAAAGAATCCTGTGTTTGATATCAATCAGAAGGTTGACATTTTGCAATAATATTTGCTCTGATCAGGATACAGGACCATGAAGGACCATGGGAATTCAACAGCTTCTTTAAATTTTGCTAAGCGGATCAGACACACCCCAAGATTCATTAGGTAAACAACATGGAGTTACAGATTTTTCATCCTACATTGCATCAGAAATCCCCCAAAGGTGATTAAATTTCCCCAAAATTATCAGTGCCACCCAGCGTTGGTTTATCTTGAAAGTATGAACATGTTACCAGGCAATAAGCCTACAAGCAAAAAATTAACAAATAAATAAATAAATACATCGAGAATCAAAGCGTGCAAGGACAGGTGCGGCCAAAATGAGTTTCAAGAGAGCACGCTGGCTGGATGAAGCAGCTTGGCAGTGAGATGCACTCACCATCAGAGACCTTCAGGCATCAATCATTCCTGCTGAGCCTGTCAGAAAAACATCCGGCCGGTGGCCAGCAGGCAGGTGCTGAACCCGCCAAAGGAAGATGAGAGTTAATGCTGGCCAACCTGTTGTCATCCTCTCACAATTACCAGCACAACTGGCTTCAAGGTAATGACAGCTTAATTGTAATTCCACTCATACCCATGCAGCACTGAGAGGTTTCTTGCTGTTTGGATCTGGTGACAACGTTAGATGAAGATGCATCACAAATCTTGTGGTTATGATAATCACCAGAGCTAAACTTGTGCCAATGTACATCAGGAAAACGGTGAACGGGTAAGTAATCATTACCTAACTTCAGTAAGTTTTTTTTTCTGTTTTAAAAATGTATTTAGTTTTTTTAGCCCCTAAACTGTCACCCCCAAAACGCTTACATGTAAGTCAATGGGTTCATGAGGCCACTGGTATCCTCATGATAGTTATCAGCTTCAAGTTTCTTTCAGCTTCAGCTCTGGCTTGCCTGATCTTAAACATTAATGTTCTTGGCACCTTCATCTCAGAATTTCCTAGGAATTTCTTTGGAATTGATTTGAGAGACTTTTCTCTCAGTTTGTCATTTTAGGACTGAAGATTCCCAGTGTGAGATAGCTTAAGATCAATAAAAAAATGGGCACAATATCTTTAAAGGAAGAGATCAAAAATCCAATTGGAAAACATTTTTTGTCTGCTCTTAGAGGAAAAGTGATGGGATGGTATTGAATGTGTGTGTGTGTGTGCGTGTGTGTGTGTGAACTTTTTTCAGCGTAGCTGGAGATAATATTGTGTCTTCCTGCATTCTTGCAGTAAAGTATTTTTCCTTATCTTATAAATCAAAGTCCTATCTTGATCTAAGTGTTTTTGCTTATGATAGAAAGAGTTTATATATCTTTTAGGCAAACTTTTGATGACAATAACAAAGCAAGTAATCAACATTACAAGCAGCGACTGTGTGTAAACAGGGCTGTTTCTTTCAGTACCCTTATTGAATAGGCAAACATTATGGTGATTAATTGCTTAAGGATACCAGCTCGCTTTGTGCTGCTGTATTGGAGCCAAACGTAGATTGTTTGGATCATTCATCATCATATGTTATTCACCACTGCCTTGAATAATCACATTTCATCTTCATTGTCGCACCACAGGAAGTAAGTTACTTTTGGTTCATTCCCTAGAGCTTCACTGCAGAAGAACACCTGGCCAATTACGTTAGCTAATAAATCCAAGAAACATCGCAAAGCTTTTCCTGTCTATATTTTCTTTCAACTTTTGCTACTACATTTAAAAAGCTGGAATTATGCAAAATCTGCCCCTAATTTCACTGAATGATTGGACATAATCCTCTTTCGGAGGAGAGGTTAAGACCACACACCAGATTCTGACAGTAAAATCAGCAGAAATTTGTTAAATAGCTCATATGAATCCAAGCTAAGGAAGGTGGAGCATGTGGGAAATTATTCTCATGAATATTTATGATTCAAAGATAAAATAATAGATGAATGTGTAATTTGATGTATTGTATGGGAATAGAAGTTGTGCCCATTGAGATTTTTCTTAGTTTGTTACAATGCAACCAGAAACTTCAATTGATGATCTTAGTCAAGACAAACACATCATAACAAGTTGAAGGAAAATTATACATGTTAAAAATATGAAAAATATATAAAGTATTTGTTTTCAAACTTCATTCTTTTGAGTTATGTATTCGAGTTATGTATTCAGAAACAATTTTCTTACCTATTTGTTTCGCAAAATAGCGCTAGCTCTTCTAGACCTCCCATGATCCTCTTGGATGCTTCTCTTTACCTGGACCACCCCAACTTGGCAGATTTATAGTTGTGCATAACCTTTCAATTTTGGATAATGGATTAAAAAACTTCAGTGTTAGTTTAACCTAAGTGGGATGTAAACTTCACAACTTTCCCCTGACTTGTTTGCTTTGCTCCTTGGTTTTAATGCTGTTTGTTCGCTCATGTTCTCTTTTGAGTCCTTCACTGAACAACTGGATATATTCTGAGATTGAATTATACACCGGAGGACTTTATTTGTTGATTAGGTGAATTCTGAAAGCAATTGTTTTAATTAGAATTTTTTTTATAGGGTTGTCAACTTAAAACAGAACGTATCATCTTTCTGTCACGTTACAAACTGTTTACTTCTTCTTGTTGTCCTCAAAAAACTGCATCTAACCGTTGGGGTGAAACGTGATTAATATGAAAAAAGTTCAAGAAGTGCGAATACCTTTGCATGGCCCTGTGGTTGATAAGTGTTTTAAACAGGAAACAGCTGCATGGTGGCTGAATGTCGCAGAGGACGAGCCTCTGCCTTGTTTGCTGAGCTGCAGCTTCAGTGGAAGAGGACTGTGGGGATTTGTTCAACGAAGTAATTGGACACAACAACAACTGAGAAATTGATTGCAGCTCCCGTAATTACAAGAAATATGGGACAATCAATTTTTATTACAAATCCGATACAGTGAGGTGTAAAAGTTCCGGAGTGATCCTCCTGTGCTTAAAGTGATTTTGGTGTATATTCTTTGAGCTAATGAACCGAGGGACTCGTATCGCAGCCACATCTCAATCACAACAGTGACTCACAAACTGCAGTTTTAAATAAGGTACTTCAAGTAGCTGTGACAACTGATGGAAAATGGGAATCAGTTTTTAATTTGTCTTTTATAAGCACTGACTGAGAAAAGTGAGCAAGCACTGTGCACACAGTAGCATTGATAAAGTCCTTGCACATAAGAAAGGAATTGCATTAAACATTTGAAATCTGGTGAGTGATATTGTATTATGTCTGGATCCTTAGAGTCAAAAGACAGAATGGATATGTATATATCTTAAATTATTTTAAATGGGACAAAGGTTTATCAATTACTCCATGTAAAAATGTAACTTGTCAGTTTAGATACAGTTAGATTAGTATACAGAGCAACAGTCAAGGTCAGTGTTTGTTTTTTTTTCTTCAAATATTTTGGTATTTTCTTGTAAAGCTTCATTTTATGAAGATTAAATTGACCTTGTCAATAAAAAGCTTCCAGCAATCACAATCTTGTTCTTTTGAAAGCTTATTTTTGGTGTTGATTTCTTCTTATTGGAATGCTTTTAATCATATTCATTTGAACACTTTCACTAATAATTATCATATAGAACATGTTTGCATAGGTTTGAGCAACATTTGGCTGCAATGAAACACATGGAGACAGGATTTGATGGAGACCGGAGCAAAGTGGATCGGAACCTGAATGTAGATGTTAAAATCTGTTAATGCCAGCTGATTGGCTAAATTCTTCCACCTCTTGTGATGTCAATAACCTCAATACACGTAAAATAAAATAAGTTTTTTGTCCCTTTTTAGTTCTTTGTATTTTGTGAAATACTGCAGAGTAAATCCATTTTAACCAAGTTTTTATTGTTAGAGCAAAATTGTTTACACCACTGGATGGTTTCTATGAAGAATCAAACTGTTACATAAAAAAACAATTAGACGAAAGAAATGAGCCCAGGAAGCCAAGAAAATATACATGAGGTTTTCTTCTCATTAAAAGGCAAAGCAGTACAACATAATACAACTAATTCTAATTCAGAAACATGAGATTGCAGTGATGGCATGAAAAAGGCAAATTACAATCAACACAACAATGAGTAAAACATTCCAAAGTTGGATAAATGCACTTTGGGCTGTCACAGAGGAATTGCAGGAAGTCAGTAACGATTTCCTGGGTTTTTCACTGTTTCAACATGATGAGTGAGTCTGCGCTTCTGTTGCTGACCAGGACGGAGTGGACTTGGAGTAGTATCCACTATCGCTCTTAACTTAATCAGCTTTCTACTCTCCGACATAAAGAGCCGAGTTCCAACCCCAACAATATTACCGGCCTTGCAGATCGGTTTATTCAGCCTATTGGCATTCACTCCTCTCAGTCTGCTGCTCCAGTTAGAGCTCTGGTGACCACAAACTCATAAAACATCCTGAGCACCGTCTGACAGATGTTGCGAGACAAAAGTTGTCTTAGAAATCGAAATAACTTGTTTTAAAAGTGAAGTAATGGGCTCTGCTGCAGTATAAATTTGTATTTGTAATGATTCACTCACATTGAAAAAGCAGCTGCAGGGTTAGGGTCATTATATTCACCAACAATTAAATTTTTTGTTGCTCAGAGTTGCACATCTGTTTTCTTAATAGATTTAAAATCCAGCAAAATAAACCAAGTTATATCATTTTCTTTAATACAGTGACTTACAAAAGTAACAGGAAACACTAGTGTGGTCAGGGGTTGCAGGGCAAAACTGGAAGAAACCTGTTAGAAACGACAAATGAGGCAAATACTGTCACGATTATTTAACCGAAAATCTACAGAAGGAACTGAAGTGCATGAAAACAATCTCCAGAATGTTCAAGATTTGAGGACATTATGTGTAGATGAATAGGTCAAAATTAATTTTTTTGTTTCTTTTGCCTTTTCATATTGATATTATTTAAATGCAAACATTTCTTCAGTGTTTTTTTTTTGGGGTGGACAATTCTAGACTTTTCCAAGATGACCCCTGACCCCCCTGGGATTTACGCCTATGTGTGTTACGTGTTTAGATGTGGCGTCGTGTTGATGCATTATTGCCTTTTGGAAGAACATCTCTCTCTATTCTCTTTCCATATAAGCTGGACAGCACAGCTAGCTAAAGATACAAGCTAGAAACGTAGCAGATAAAAACTTCATTTAGCCATTGCCTTAGTAATATTGCAATGCACTTCTATTTACATATGTAAGTACTGTTACATATTTGTAACAGTATTTTAAATGAGCTATGTGTTGCATTGTTTGCGACATGATTGAGCTTGTGAAAAGCCAAGACTGTTCACAAACAGGAAACAAATGCATGCAGACATGCATTTGAAGGTCTGTGAGGTGAGAGAAATGGACAAGAATCGACAAGTCTGTTGCTCCCCCAGGAGTTCCCAGATTTCACATTATGCTGTAATAGTTAATAAAAAGACTGTCCAGCTAATAAGCCATAGAAAATTGACCTGCAACTACTGCATTTAATGTCATCTTCTGCTAAAGAGATAACTCTGTGAGTTTCTGCACAACTACATTAAAATCACTTCCACACATTGATATACAGCAGAATTTAATCACGATTCCAAGTTTTCAAGGAAAATACATTACATTCCTCCTTTGATTGAGCTGCATGTTATTCTAAAGGTTTCTGAAGTTCCATGACAAGAGTTGGAGGACAGTTTCTTATTATGCCCATTCAGTGAGACACAGATTATGTTGCTCTGTGGTGAGGATAGCAACATGCTTGTCCTCGTACAGCATGTGCTGCTGTGCGAGGACAACGTTTCGCTCAGGCGTGATGAGCCTGCAGCTCTAAGTGAGAGAAATAGACCTGTTAAGGCCTTCGATTTCTCCTTAAGAAAGCAAGTGACTCTGGCGTAATTTCTGCTATCAGTTATGTAACAGCGAACATGGTGGCTGTCATATTAGCATAGATTATGCTGCTGCTTGTATAATACGCTATAATTCCTGATGTCTGGGTTTGACCTTTCTCTGCTTTCTTGGCCGCAGTCAAAACCTTTGACTTTCTTTTGGGGAAATAACTCATGAATAGTTCAGCAAAACATCCCCCATCCAAATATAACGATTCCTGTGTCAAACACTTCAAACCACAGAATATTTATCCAAAATAAAATTAAAGTCTTAGGTCCTGTGTGCATTTTCATAATGTAATCTAAGTCTTTACGCTGCTTTTGACTGTACAGGGTCTTGCAAACTCACACAATCATTGTCTAGGCTTTGCCAATTTGCTTAAAGTCATGGTAAGTTTAGTTTAAAAAAAAGAGAAATTCTCTGGTATGTAGAGAAATTCGAACTGACATAAAACAAGAAAATTCAAATTTGAAAATACTTTGTTGAAGGGAATTAAATGTTGTAACTCATATTAGTTCAAATTCTTCAGCGAGTTATTGCACATAGTGATGGCTCTTAGAAGGAAATATCTCTTGTAGAGGTCTGTATTACACTGAATTTGAAGAAGCCTCTGACTGAAGACTCTCTAACAGTCTCATGAAGAGGATGGTCAAGTCTTTTAAATCAAAAGCAGTTTCAAAACAATGGGAATGTCTGCAATAATGTAATGTAATGTTTTAATGTAAAATGTTTCTGTTAATAACAGGTTCTAAGATAAGACTCAATATCTTACACTGTAACAAATGGCTGTAAAAACTACAGCATGAAAATACAGTAAGGTGGCTGGGTTTTGAAAATACAGCTCTTTACTGTGATCTGAAATGCGTATGGAAAGTATATGGGATGTGATTGGACCGCTGGATCACGTGCGGAAATTTACAGCTGTACTGTAAATTTTTAATGTACAGTTGCATTGTGGGATATTTACCAGCTGGAAGCGAAAGTTCACAGGCTACAGGGCCAACAATGACTTTCACCGGGTAAGCACTTTTTAAAAAACATTGTATTGCAGTTTTGTGTTTCTGTACGAAAATATATTTTATGTGGTTATATTGAGCTACTCTCGCTTGTTTGCTAAAGCTAACTTCGGTTATCTCTCAGCTAGCATTATGTGCAACACAAGTGCTTTTTAGTTCAGTTCACCTAGAATATGCAGATGGATGTATTCTGGTCTTTTTGCAGAAGTTGTTTGAGGGTAGGACGCCTCAACTGTTTTTTTATTTTTTATTTTTCTCTCGCACATAGGACTAACCTGAACATTTTAAGGTGTTAATATTACATAGCGCAGATCAAGTGAACCATCTATTTTGACATCAGAGCCTCTTTCCCGTGGAGGGTTATCTAGTTCACAGCATTGCGTTACACAAGGGGAGCTACGAACAGTAAGTTACTGTAAATTCTACAGTGACTTTTTTTGAAGTACTAGATCTCTTGTACCTGCTCTTGGAAACCTTTTCCTCAGCTTTACATGCTGTCAGTATTGAGCTGTGAGACAAAACAGTGTGCAAATGTGGAATGTGCAAGGTGAAACGCAAGCTCTAAGGTAAGCCAAATGGCTCAGAAGCTGGTATTGACTGCCTTTGGAAGCTTAATAGAGGATTTAATAGGTCGAGACAGAGAAACAACGTACATTTTTCATGAAGCTGTATCTCTAGAGTATTAATGTTTGGACAGGCTGACAAATATATCTAAACAGTGTATTGTGCTTGCTGCAGCTCTGGCGTCTCTGAGGATCATTTTGAGGTGGATTCTTCCTTCCAAAATGGATTTCTCTCTAAATGAAACACAGACCTACCTGCGTGGACAAAATGGACTGTACAGTGAAGCTGTTTTAACATGGATCTTGTCGGATAAATACATTTCAAGCATTTCCTCACGTAAAACAATCTGACTACTTGCACCATGATCATTAAGTGTTTCTGGATGCATTTGAGAATAATAATCTTCTGCAGAACAGTTACTTTGTTTGAAAGTAATTGGACATAATTACTGAAGTATTTCCAACAATTAAACCAAGCAATACAATTTTTTCACAGGATAGATTTTTTTTTTTTTTTTCGGGATTTACTTTTCTAAAATTCTCTGATAAGTTCATTACTGTCTGTTATCAAAATTCGGAAAACTGTCTCAAAATATATCTCTATGAGGTGAAATTTGTGTTGCTTCCAAATCAATACAACCCCATATTCTAAAAATAATCCCTTTTCTTCATAAAGAAATGAAACAGCACCATTTTACTGTTGCAACATCAGGAGACATTCTGAGTTTTTTTTGTCCAAAGAGAAGTGAACTCAGCACCAAAACCAAGGAACTCTTCTGCACTAACCATTATCAGGCAGATGTGTGTGCTTCCTTCTCTCTTCCTCCATCACGGTGCACAAATTAGGAACGGGCAGTCTGTGTGAAACCACCGAGGTAATGTGAAGCAGACGCTGCTTGGGAAAATATAATTTGTTTGCAATTTTGAACAGATATAATTATTTTTTTTCCCAAAAAGATTTATATTTGCTTCTTGTCACAACTGCTGCCAGAAGAACTGCAGGTTTAAACAATGTTAAAGCTGCAACTCCTAGTAAAACTATCATTTTCACCAACGTGTTGATAAAGTGAGGCATCAAAATTGACATTTACATTTTTGTTGTACGTTGCGTTTCAGAAATGTGCCATAAAATAAGTTATATGGAAGATAGAAAGAACAGTTTTAACTAGCAGGGAAAAGTTTGTCTTCTATAAACCCCGTCTTTTCCTTCTTTACTCCCAGAGGAAATCTAAAAACAGCTCCAGATTCTTGGACATCAGCAACACTGTTAATAAAGAGTCCTGAACTGACTTCTGTGAAACAACACTTTTAATTGCTCCATGGTTCTACAATGCACTTTACAGAGACTCTTTCATTCACAAGCTTATACACTTTTCATTGAGCAACTTCTACAAGTTTTGATTAATTCCAGCCTTGACTATTGTAAAGGACTTTAAAAATGACACTATGTGCCTGGAAAATACATAATACTGCCCCTTTAAAGAAAAATGTTTGCAGTCTTAGTCTCTTTTCGTACTGGCCCCTTAACATTTATCAATAAACAAAGACCTAGCTGAAAATCTGCTTTTCTATCATTTTCTATCATTTTATTCTTTCACTAACATGATCCAGCAAAATAAAAGATAGAGATTTAGAAACTACAGTTTTGTTTGCAAAACCTACCTGGATTGTAAATATTGTCTCCAAACCACAGCAATAAGTCTTCCTTTCCAACTGGGTGAAATCCCACTCATCCATCCTCCCACAGACAGACTCACTGTCACCACTGTGCCACACACACAAACACAGACATCCAGACAAACCTTCATCCTTCATTTGCTGGCCCGGTTTCTGTCTGTGTCCCACTGTACGCCTGAAGAGCCACACTAATATCGCTAAATTTGACCAGGCTACACCTCCAGGCCGCCTGCCTTGTGGCTCTGGGGCAGAACGACTTTTACCCAGTTACATCTTGCTACAGCCCAGAAGCTTGAACATCGGCTGCAGAGGAAGGGTAGACAGATGGATGTTTATTAATTCTGTGTGCTGCACGGAAATGGAGATGTCTGCTGTGGGTCGCTTGTACCCTCGGCTAGCTTAGATTCCATAAATAAGCACATCCGTCCGCTCCTTTCTCAGGAGATTTAATTGTTGTTGGACAATATTTGAAAATACCCGCTAAGTTGCCATAAAGTTTCCATCTTTTTCAGCTTTAGTTGCTGGTACACACCAGGGTTCCTGTGCTGTATTCTCATCCTGTTGTCTGATTCATGGGCAGAAAAGAAGCTGATGAGACCAGAGTAAGCGCTACATGAGGGGCCTCATCAGTCACATCACCTCCTCGGGGTCAAACGCACAAACCACACAGGCCTAATCATGCCTGCATCTTAAATTTGCTTGGAATTCTCCATGAAAGACGAATCTTTCATTCTGTTCCTAACTGGCAAAACTTTGCTGAACTATATAATGGTGGTGATATTACAGCTTGTGTTGTTAGGATCTGGGAAGAGTAGAAAATGAGCAGATTTCTTTGCTCAGGTGAATTACTAATTTATTATCTTATAAATTAAGATTTTGAACTCCAATCAGAAGTTTAGATCCACTCATAATTAACTAGATTATTTGTTCTTTCCTTTTTGTGGAATTATTATACAACAAACAATTGATTTTTCTAGTTTAACAAGAATTCAATGTATGCATTGTTTTTTGGCCAGAAATTTATGCATTTAACCTGGGCTTATTCAGTATTGAGCTATTTATCAATAATGACCACAGGTATGTTTGAATGAGTCACGGTGAGACTTTCAAACCTGCTGTCAAGCACGGTGGTGGCTGCATCATACTCATGATGTGTTTCACTGCCACAACTAATGATGCATTTTACAAAGTCGATGGAATAATGAAGTTTGATGTTATTCGTTGTGCATTTTCCAACAAATTGTTCTCAACTCTCAACACCGCAGCATCAATGACAACTAAAACAATTTTTATTCTTTTTCGAAATTAGATTTTTTTAAAAATGCATTTAAACTTAGACTTATTTTATGAATTATAATTTTTTTGTTAAATTGAAATTAATACTGCTGGTACTACTTTCAACTACTACTGTGGGTTAAGTGCATTATTTTAATTTTTACTTAATGTGATTAAATTAAAGTGAATTCTAAAACATTGTATTTTATTTCTCCTCAAAACATTCAGTGAGACAAAATGTCTGTATATATGCTATGCTACCAAATTTCAGAAAGCTATTTTGATGTCTTTTCTGGATTGGTGTTTTAGTTGTAAATTAAAAATCATTGAGACCCATAGTGAACCCAAAACACTATTATCTAATCCCATAAATATTTCAGTGAAGAGGAAATTTACAACACGTCTCAACAGGACCAAGAAGAGCAAAAAACCCTGCATGCATTGGGTTCTCTCAAGAGTCAGAAAGACATACCTGTTAATTTTCACCCTATTTCTATATATATTTCTTGATATATTTCTTCATATATCATGCATTTTTCAAATAATTTGGTTTTTAGGATACATAAAAACTCTTCAGAAAGGACCTTTTGGAATACTTAGTATGATTATTTTAGGAAAACTGCCATGTCTCTCTAAATAAAAACCCAATTTATAGCCTGTGAATTTTTTCACCCGTATAATAAAGCTAGAGTAATACATGTAATTATTTTTTATCTTTAATTGTCAAACAGGAGCATAAAGGCACCATTTATGTGTTTACTCAATAATGTTTTGATTTATAAGAGCTGAATGATTTCCTTTGCTTTAACTCGTATCTTCCACACTGTGTAAAATGCTCTTCTTTTGCTATTGTGTCCTTTTAGCATAAGATAAGAGGAACTCTGGTGGAGTTCCTACTATTTTGTCTCACTTTTTACCTTACAACCACATTAAAATATGGATTAATAATATCAAATAGTGAATAACAGTGAAATGACAGAAAAGTAAGTGTTAGTTTTCACAAATCTGTGTTGATATTTAGCTCAAGTCTAATACCCCTAAATATAATTATGTGCACTCAACTAACTTCATAGAGTACATGAGAGCTGAGAAAGAGTTTACTTCTCTGCATCTTATTCTCAGTTCATAACTAGAGCTGTTCTGTGAAGGATGCAAAGGGTGGTTAGAGAATATTGGTGAACATCACAAAGTCCAGAGCTAATTCCATTAGAGAACCCGTGGCAAAACGTGAAAAATACGTTCACAAATGCTTTCCATCCATATTGGATATTGCAAAGAGGAATTGGGAGAAATGTCTGTCTCTAAAAGTCCAAAAGCTGGTAGAGACTTACCCCAAAGGAAGTCTCTGTAATTGAAGTGAAAGATGATTCTGGAACTATACGATGCAGTTTGCACCATTTTTGGGAATCCTGTCTATTTCACACCACTTCACAAATATGCACTACTTTATTCTGGTGCATTACATTTAATTCTAATGAACTACATTGAAGTTAGTTGTTTTAATGTGGCAAATTGTTGAAATGTTCAAGGGGAATGAATATGTTTGAAAGGCACTGTGCAGCTGTTACTATACATTTACTGAAGAGAATTTCTCCTGAAACCACTTTTGCTGAATTTTGATAGCCACCGCCTTTCTGCCTCTTTTTGCCCAGCTCTTTTTATATGTAGTACAGCTTCAAACAGCAATAAAAGAAACGTGCAATTCCCACACAAAACTGCCATTTAAGCACAGTTTCTAGTGGAAACCAGTGTTAGCGGTTATATTATGGACGATTTCAATGTTTTCTTCGTCAGTAAACAACCACAGCTGGAGATTTGTAACTAAAAGATTTTGAAAAGTCACTAAATGCATTTTTGTTGTGCCCCTGAGATGAAAAGGACAGAATTTCTTCTAAAACTTGTCAACGCTCCAGCAAAATCATTTTCTCTTTTATAAAAATGTGTAAACACTGGCAGCATCTGTTGTTTTCAAACACTTCATGTCTAAATTAGTGATGGATGAACGTGACTGTAACCTGTTTTTGTGATTTTCTGGGTAAGTTTTGTCCCAATTAATAACTTATTTTCCCATCAGTGTAGAATTCACTGACAATCCTTTTGGTCAATCTTCCTGCTCGCAACTTTGTTTGTTTTCCTTTACCTTGAAGGTGTGAGAGCTAATTTTACATTTTCAAGCATTTTCAGCAGTAAATGAAAGATTTGAATGCTGTCCTGCCTCTCAGCAAATGGAAATGGCTTAAACACGGGATCTCTGTAGCATCACATTTCCTGAGCTGTAAGGAGTCTCAGCATTCAGGGTTTACATTCACATCGCTGCGCTTTTTCCTACCGTCAGTCTGCAGAAAGTTGAGGTTCTCTGCAGCAGCAGTCAGTCAAGTCAGTGAATCTCATCAATCTTACTGTGTCAGTGGTGAAAAGTAAAGGATTCATAGGCTTCACTGAGTCAGACGTGCTGTTCAAATACTTCCTCGTGAAAACTGGCCACTGTGACAGTTATCGGTCTCCATGTCTATTATTTTATTAAGACAAAATTGGTATATGAAGGGACATTTTTGTTATTGTTGGCAGAATTCTTGTTTGCTAAAAGAGAATCAGCTTGGAAAAGAATCTGATTCCATCACAGTGTTCCCTTTGTCCAAACCAGAAAATTGAAGAAGATTGCATTTCCATCAGCCTTATTTAGTCTGCCTTAATTGGACTGTAGTTCATTTATCTTGAAAGTCTGTTTCATTTGGGGTAGTGTGACTGCGCACCACCCCAATTGTAATGCGGTCAAAATGTCTTTGTTATGACAACTTGACATTAACCAAGAAATCATGATCTGACATAAATTTGTTATAAAACTACTACTGATTAAACTTTCAAAATCATGTAGCTTTATGTTATTAAAGCTAAAGTTTAATGGCTTGTGGTCTTTTACCAGAGACAAAAGAGAAATCCAACAATCGCTACAATTTGATGTTACTCTGATTTTGTTTACATTTTGCAAAGAAGGAAGTTGGGCTGAACTTCTTTGAAGAGTTTTGTGTTGTTCCCTACAATAATTCTTGGCAGCACCACCACAAGTGAGGAAGTGAACAGGTTTTTCAATTAGTTTGGATCGTTTGACACCAGCTGAAAATGTAGCAAATGTTGCAATTTTAGTCCCTAATTGAACCGAGTATGGTGGCCCTGAGGTGCAAACCACTTCAGCAAATTGAAAGCACAATTACAAATCACAAAAGCGCTACAACATGAACAAAAGCGCTACAACATTTCATTAATGTTGCAGCGCTTTTGTTCATGTTGTAGCGCTTCTGTTCATGTTGTAGCGCTTCTGTTCATGTTGTAGCGCTTCTGTTCATGTTGTAGCGCTGCTGTTCATGTTGTAGCGCTTCTGTTCATGTTGTAGCG
>CAEFZX010026083.1:0-44574 GCA_903066825.1 Alfaro cultratus
GCTACAACAGATCCCAGGAACAACATCAGACATCTCAGTCCAGAAATGTGCAGTCCTAGGCACAGCCAAGATACTGCGCAGAACCCTCAAGCTCCCAGGCCTCTGGTAGAGGACCCGAGCTCAGAGGAAGAAACCACCCACGGTGGGTGAGAAGGGAATTTATATATATATATATATATATATATATATTTCATATGTCTTAAATACAAATAATGGTCCTTAAAAATCCTTCAAATCTTACACTTAGCTTACTGACACTGGTGGATTTTCTCACAGTACTTAAAAAAAGAAGTCAAAATTGTCTCAAAACAGTACAAAATAGGAATTTGACCTCAAATGTTTGATTTGTGCATCTATAGTTACCTGAGATTCCTTGGAAGTGAATCAAGCCCAATCATTTAACAATAATTATAGCATTAGCTTATCCATTTTAAATGAAGAGCTTTCAGTATCATGACCTTATGCCAACTAAACAGACATGTCTGTAACTCCCTTTCTTGTAGGAGATTGTTGTGAGACATGCTCAGGCCTCTACCCTCTTTCCTTTTCATGCTTAGTGCAGATACTTGAAGACTGTAATTTGGGTGAGTTCTCTCACACAAGCAGCATCAAACTTGCCATAGAGAGGTTTGTGTGATAACAAGGTGGCTCTGCAGTTTTTTTTGTGTGTTGTGTTAAATGTTTTTAGCTACTTTGGCTAATTAGCCGAGCATCACATTGGTACGCTCAGCTTCCTCAGCAAAGAAGCTAGCAGCCGCGCCCTTCTCCATTCTGTTTTTAAAGATGTTTTTGCCTCTGCTCAACTTCAAACAGCAAACGTGACCAATATAAACTTCTTTAAGTGTCGTTTATGGCCAGATAGACCAAACATTCCCAGGAAATTTTGTTACTATTTATGTTTGAGCTGCATAGCTAGCTTGCTAATGAGTAAGATGAGGAAAAGAAAAGAAGCACAAACAGCACCATTTGCCTCTGCTCAGCTTCAAACAGCAAAGACGACAATACAATCAGCTTGAAACTTTTTGGACCATTGTTTTTGTCCAAATTGACCAAACATTTCTGGGTAATTTGGCCACTGTTTATTTTTGAGCCGCTTAGTTAACTTGCTAATGACTAATAATGGGGAAGAAACCGCACCATAAAGCAGCAAGCGAAAGAGAGAGAGAGAGACCAGGAGAGGAAAAATGACTCCAGCTGGTTTTAAATGTGTGATTGAGTGGGCCAGGATGGGAATGAAGAAGCATTCCCTGTGACGGATACAATTTATCTCACTTGAAGAGTTCCTGTGGTGATTGTTGCCATGTACCAACACCGAAGTGGAACAATGCGCCTCGGGGACCAGCGCTTCACCCAAATGCATTTGTCACATTCTCAAGCTTGCACGCGTCATCCTAAACCCAGATACCTGAACAATCCCTCGTGGGCTGCTTAGTCACATTGGCACGCTCTGCTCCCTCAAACAGTCACAAATTGAGAAGCCAGGCAGCCAAAAAGAGACAAAGACTCAGCAGCTGAGACAAATGAAGAGATACAATACGGTAAAGGCAATGCGTTGAGTTTTTGTTGGGCTTTTAGTGATCCTTCAAAAGAACGGCTACTGAGTAAAAGACTTCACTCTGAAAAACAAAAGGATAAAGTAACAAGAGCATAAAAAAAGGAAAATCAAAATGCCAGAGGGTGGGGCCAGTCAGAGAAGTCTTTCATGTAACAGACATGGGGGAGAAGAAGAGACAGATGAGAAAAACAGATCAAGAAGAAGCAGGTTGTAGCGAGCAGCTGTGCAGACGGCTTCGCTACAGCGCATTTCACAGCTTCGAGGCATTCGACGCTTCAGTTTTTCACAGTTGTCCCCCTGTTTGCTAATTATTGTGGTGTCTGTATTTGAGGGTGATCGTTCAGGATTTGTTTATCTGTTTAGGAAATCACCGTCGCTTGGTGTAAATGATGCCTCTTGGTGTTTTTCTAACTGGTTCCATCATCAGGCTCTGCTCACCTGCCACTGTTGACTGGGATTTGCAACATCCTTAAGATTCCTTTCGAAAAAATGTAGAGATTTAAGTTAGACAAGGTTTTATCTTAAACTGTTATCAGCATCTTTTAATAATGATAATCATGAATACAAATTCAAATTCTGTGTGTATTTCAGAGAAGAAGAGAGTTACAGCCTGTGTTGCTAATGCTGGGTTAGGAGTTTGAAGCCAAGAACGACGTTTTTCCTGACTTTAGAATGTAAAACAGTGGTTTTATTTGTTTTGCTGCTACCTATTGTAGCACCAAACAGGGTTTCCCCCAGTATATTATAGGCCTGGCAGCCCGCCATGCTTTATGAGCCCCACCGCCAGGCTAAGCCTTTCTTGTTTATGTTTTTAGGAAAATACATTTTTAAAAAAGGCTTTTTTTATTATTATTTTAAAGCCGGGTTGCAAGCGTCTGTAAGGAATTGTGTTTCTTTCCAGAGTTTTTGATCAAGGTAGTGGTGAGAATGATTTATATTTGTGGACAAAGAATTTTGTGCAGCTTTTCCATCTCAACACGCTGCCCAGCGCCCGGCTCTGTCTGCGCTGATAAAATTTATGTGTGTTCCCGGTTGGCCGGTGTGTTAGTGGTTAACGAACCAGAGCTAACTTCATCATGCAGGTTCAGCCCGGTGAGGAGCTTTCGCACTCGCCTTGCAGTCACACATCATCATTTTATATTATTTTATTATTATTTTAAGTATTATTTTTCCGGTTATGAAGCATCAAACCATATCAAATGCTTTGTCCACTTAGTCAGTCAGAGTTAATGAGCGCGGAGATCTGAGAAACTCGTCCCATAAACTGGACCAATCAAAATAGATTCTGTGTCCCCTTGTTAAAAACTCAACAGACACAAAATGGAAGAGCTACTAAAGCCACATTAGCAGCATTAAATTAAATTTCCTGTTTGTTGTGCATCTCTGCGCAGTGCAGCGGATTTAACTCATGCATGGCCGGTCCAAGTCTGTATGAGGCCTTGAGCAGAATTTGACTTAGGGGCCCCATTTGTTGCTTAAAACATGAGCACTTCTAACAGCTTTTGTGTTAGTTTTAGTGAAATCTGGGAGAAGGGGAGTAGTTTAATTGGCCAATCTAAAAAGCAATAAGTTATAATTGCAGTTTATTAATTTGTATTTTTGGGCAAACAGCTCAAATTATTGTGGAAATAATGAAAAAATATTAAAACGTTGAAAGAAATCAACCTGATATCAGTCAAAAAAATTTTGGACATGCCACAATTCTAGAATTAAATAGTCACATCTTAATGTATATCTTAAAATAGTCATTTCTTAACCAAAAATAGTTCATTATATGTCTCCAATATTGGGGGACACACGTCCCCCTGGTTCCTACGCCTATGTGTATATATATATATATATATATATATATATATATATATATAAAATCAAGGATGTGTCTTTATGTGAACATAAAGACACATCCTGACAATGTTACAAAAGTTTCAAGTTGTTTTTTTTGGTTCACCTTACTGAAATGTCTTTAGTTTTCCAAGTCATTTAGTGCGTCATAAATGTTCAGCCTGGACTCTTAACAACCAGCTGAAATTGTCTGATGTCGGTAACGACCCAGTTTCTCTGTTCATTCCTACATTTTTATTCATTTCTTTTTCATGCCTTTCCTTTAGCATAAATCTCTTTTCATGTTTACCATAAAAACCATTCGGATGCTGATCAAACGGACCCTCTGAAACATCCTGCTCACGTCTGTTCTGATCCTGCCCTGCTTCCAGATTCATCTGGGCGGATGACCGAGACCGTGAACCAGGAGAACCCGCTCTCCCAACAGATCTCTGATGTGGTCAAGCAGCCTGCCTTTATCGCAGGAATTGGAGCAGCATGTTGGATCATCCTCATGGTCTTCAGTATCTGGTTATACCGCCACCGAAAGAAAAGGAACGGCCTCTCCAGCAGCTATGCAGGCA
The DNA here is from genome assembly GCA_903066825.1 of Alfaro cultratus. Classification (NCBI taxonomy): domain Eukaryota; kingdom Metazoa; phylum Chordata; class Actinopteri; order Cyprinodontiformes; family Poeciliidae; genus Alfaro; species Alfaro cultratus. The sequence goes on from CAEFZX010026083.1 coordinate 3,961, forward strand.
TACGCAAAGGTAGGCACACGCAGATGATGGCACATGCTTAAAATTTAAGGCTGGGGACTAGAAAATGTTGCTGATAAAGCATTGCTTGCTAAATATCCATGTAATCGTCTACTTGTTAGTTGTTTTCATCCTCAACGCTGCCAACTTCTCCTGTCCTCTGTCACAAAAAGATGTATTTGTAGACTGTGCAGAGCGATAGGCTCTAAAGAGAGGTCAGCATCCACTGAGAGTACAGCATGAAGACGTGTTTTCATGAGTCTGTCATGCTCGTTCTGTGAGAGTGTGAAGTGTGTTTTCAGTCAAGCACTTTTTCAAATCCAAAAACTCCCTTTTCATTTTTTTCCCCTCTCTGCAACTCCCATCTGACTGTATTGGGAAAACAGTGAATGTTTGTGCTCTAATCTCTGTTTATCAAGGACATCCTGACATTTTCACATGCTTTCAGCTTCCCTGTCCTCTAAGAGACGGGCCTTCGGATAAGGAGGTGGACATGTTGCAAGAGATTTATGCTACTTATCTCTCTGGAAGATACACAACTGGCTCTGTCTTTTCTCTGTCTAGTTGTTACCTGACTTAAGTCAAAGTGACAGAGTTCACGATGCGCCTGGCCTCGGCTCACGGAAGCTCAAGCAGAAAGACAGTCATTAGCCGTTCTGTCTTAGTCTCAATTATGTGTGAGCTAGCTTAATGTGTTGCCTTGGGCTGTGCAGCTGCTTGCTACTGTTAGCGCTGCCTTCTTCAACCTCAGTTTGGCTCAGGTTTAGTGCCGAATGCCAAGGCTACAGGAGATCCACCCTTCAACCTTGATGCACAAACAATAGACTAATCTCAGACTGCCACGCAGAAAACCACGTCTTCAACCTGCCTCTTCCACGGTTGACGGAAAATGTCAATTGAGATCCGTTTCGGCGAAGATTTCCCAAACTTTCATTCACACAGACACTTGTGTGGGCTGTAGCAGTTAGAACCGCCGTGTTTTTGCTCATGTCTATGATTACAGCGTGCAGTAATGACCTGCGGTCAGGCATGAAAGGCGAATGGCGTGCAGAATGAGGTTCCTCTTTGTCCGTCTGCGATTCTATATGTTGATGTTTACTCGAATAAAGAAAGAAATAGCTCTTCAGGGAACGGTAGGTAGGCACGCTCCCCCTCTCGTCATCCCCCGCCCTCCGTGTCTCCTCGTGCATCCAGACCACAAAAGGCCACAGTCTTTGTTAGAATGGGTAACCAAGAATGTTTTCAAAGAGTATAATTGCAACCACATGAATCAACAACGTGCAGTTAGGGTGAAAAAAGTTGAATTGGGAAGTGCACGCATGTGGGAGTGGTGGTATTTGTAACACATTAAGCGTAGATTAAACTAGTCATGGAAAAAAAAAAAGAATAGTTTTTTTTTTTTTCTTGAATACACCAATTACAAATTTGTAGCTGATTTCTGATCTGTTTTTTTTTTAAGCTTTGACCTACAGCTGCTCAAATATGAATGGATCAGGACAGCATTTCCTTTTTTTGGCTCTTTGTCCTTGAATAATCATAAATCATTTATATTAGGAGAAAAAAAACGGTATCTCTCACACAATGAGAGACAGGAGCCTATGAAAGATGTTGGTTTTACTGATATTTTACCAGAAAAACAAAGTGATTGCAAAGTTTTATTTAACCCAGTTTTGCAATGATTAGAAATAGGGACGGTTGAAATTAGCAGCTGCACTTTAGAAGAAAGACAAAGAACAAAAAATAGCTCTAGTAAACTGAGCCGATTAGTATAAACTTTATTTTTAAAGAAAGAGATAAAAGCTTACAGTTCGCATTTTTAATCTTAGCGATTAGCATAGTCAGCTTTTAGCACAGCAAGCAAACATAAATATTAACTCTGTTTCTTAGAGAATATTTATTCCTATTTCAACTCAACATTTTTGAAACGCTGCTAAACATGTTCAGATCTAAAATGAGTTACATTATTGTAGCTGTGCTAATCACAACGTTACTGATTAGCACTAACTAGCGGTTAATAAATAACTGCTCTTTATTAAGAAATAAATAGCAGTTACTTCTTCATAATAACAACTATTATTAAGAAAATACAGCATCATAGTGAAAGACATAATGCTGCTTTTGGGAAAGTAAATTTGTTGGGATTCTCCTTGTCAGTCAGACAACAACTTTCAGTGCTAAACTGCTGGCAGAACAAGCTAAAATATATAAATAAAAAATGACTGTTTTAATCATCTTCTCTCTTTAATATCTTCTACACCAATGGGAACTGATATCACCATGACATTGTAGCACTTTAGTTTTATTTACTGATTGGATTAAGTTGTTACTGGTCACAATCAGTCAAACTTAAATCTGCCGATTCCTCCTCATGGATCTCTTGTGAAGATGAAAACGAGACATTTATTTTTATAAAAACCCCCAAACTAACAAATATAGTCATACCTCACATGAAGGTTCATCTAGGATTGATAAACATCTTTTGATGAGCCAGTCCAGGTTGACAATGGAGACCTGATTTATGTATTTCAGTCATGTTTGCATTTGTCGCAGACTGTTTTGGGTAGCCAGTGTCTCCTCTTCAAAGTCATTCATCAGAGAGATAAAAGCCACATGACAGCCGATATCTTTAGAACAGATTCCAACACAAGATTATTGCATTTAGAGGATGTTTGTTGGCACAAGTAATCCATGAAGTCATTATTTAAGGTTAAAAACAACCTTAGAGCACAATTGCTCCTCTTGAATTGTTTTGGACAAAACTAGAATAGGTAATGTTGCTACAATTTGCTGTCAGGATTGCATCAACCTCAATCCTCACAGCATTACTCTTTGCTTTTTGCTTAAAGACTAAAGCAAAAACAATAGTTGTCCTCCAGATATTTGGTATGAGATTCTTACCTGAGCACTTAGATAACGTTGTTCTAAGGACTATAAAATCATGAGGAAAATGTCATGCAGATTTTTTAAGAGGCAGTTGTTTTGAATCCAATATTTTTGCAAACATATACCCCTTACCTTTATACTTTTACCCAACTCTAACAAAGGAAAAAATTTATTTACACTTTGGCATAAATACTGAAAAATAGCATGAGGTTTCAAATAAAAAATGCTAAGCACACAGAACATTACCCCTTTTTGAATTTCTGCTTCTGATTGAGAGAGATGAATAAGATGCTAATGCTATCTGGTTAATGAGAAGCTAGCCTGCACTCTGCTGCTTTACAGTAGCATAGATTCCTCGTGTGTGACCCATAACCAGCAGGCTTTTAACAGTGTAGGGTTAATATCAGAACCAGCTGCTGGTTAAACAAGCATTTATCCACAATGGATCAGACTTCAGATGAAAGTCAGGTTTAAAAACATCTTAAAGAAGATGACTTGCAGTTTTAAAGTTTGAAAACGCTAACCTTTCTCTTCTTTCCCAACAGTGCCATCATTCACATTCACACCAACAGGTAAGCAATTTATTTCAGATATGTGCAAGCACAGGGTGTCTGAGCATTCTTAAAACATCTTAAATTCATAAAACTAAATGTAAGTTGGCATTAAATACATTAAGCAGAGGTCTTACATTTTGTCGTTGCAGGACTATTTAATCTCATATGCTTTTTTTTCCCCCCTCTGAACTTTTCTGTCAATCAAAAGTTTGCATGGTGTGCTGACATCTTCATTGTGTTCTGACTTGAGGAGGTTGAGGCTACTGGTAACTAGCTGCTAACATACCCTCTTGCTAGCTAACTTGCTAGCTTTTTTGTGCCTATCATGGGGGCAGGCTTTGAACTCAGGAAAAGTCACTGGGTGCAACAGGAGCAATAGTTTAACATTTTCCATCTTTCTTGTGGAGTCACTAGCCTTTGTGTTCACATCTAAAACTACAAGTGAAAAATTTCTCATGCACAGATGTCACCGATCACTTGGCTGGAGGAGGGCAAGCTTTTGCTACCTCATCATGTCAGATCCATAGGAAACAAATGGAAAAGGAGCAATGCTGCTTTTCTTGTGTTGAGCCTTTAAGTGAAAATTTATTGCCAATTGGCCGGAAGGCGTTAGTTTTCACTACTGCCTCAGTTCTGAGAGGCTGGGCATGATTTCACTATTTTTTGCTATGCTTGATTGTAATGCAGCAGGATCCTGCCACCATCCCAAAAATCTGAGCTTTTTGGTCTCAGATTTCACCTAAGGTGTCATTAAAGAGTCTTAAATTTGACTCTTTAATGACAAACTTATAACCAAGATTATAAGTTAATCTTGGTTAACTTATTGGTTAACCAAGCTTAACCAATAAGCAGGTTACAAGCTTATTGCTTGTAACCTGCAACATCTGCCATCTTTGATTAGACTATTAAAATAAAAATCACTGACCTAATAAAGTCAGCACTTAGCAAAAGCCAGTAAAATAAACCGATCATTTGCAGAGTTACTTAAAAACAAAGGTTCTGTTCGTTGTTTTGGGTTGAGTCAGAAGTCGGTGCCAGAGATCAAGACGCCACTCTGCTAAGAGGCTATTAAAGCCAGTAGCAACTTGATCAAAGCAGCTGCTTGCAACATTAGATGTCAGAGAATGACACAGCACTGATGCACCGTTTAGATAACTCAGGGAGGTTATTTGTGAATCAAAGTGATTGGCGTGAAACAGATAGAAAGAGAGAAGCTTTTCTTCCGTACGAGTTTGTGTTTGTGGACTGAAACCCATCGGGGGAAAAAAAATTCTTTGTCTGTCCGAGGCGTGGCACGGCTGAGAGTAGATGAAAGGACACAGCAGTGAGCTACATGGAGGGAAAAGAGACAATGTGTTTGTTGATACACAGGTTGATCTTGTCTGAGCATATGCTCCTATCTGTAGCTACCGTTTTATTTGCTACTTTTTTTATGCCTGGAGGATTGCAGTCATGAAGACTCTTATTGCAGCTACACGCTCGTTTCACGATCTGTTGGAAATCTTTCAGGTCAGACTCATTCCTCACCTGTGTAATAAGGTTTTGTTAGTTTTAGAGAAGCGAGACTGTGCGGGGTATTATGCTGATTTCAATCTACAACCAGACAATTATGCTTCCTACGGATATGAGGGACCCCAGCTATTTTCTGTTTTAGAGAAAGAAAAAAAAGAACAGAGCCAAGACCTGGGCTCATTCTCTTTCTACCCTCCTCTCCTCTCAGGGTACAGATTGTAATTAAAGTTGGAGGTTTATCTCCCTTTCACACACCGGCAGCTCAGAGTTTCTTGAAAGCGTTCGACTTGCAACGTGAGGAGCTTCAAACAAGTTGAACCTGAGCTGGAAAACTAAAGAGCTCTGCGTTTTTGTTCCTCATAAGCCTCCTATGGTGAATCCTCCTGCAACACACGTGTGACTCAGCTGACACCATGCAAACATGGCAGCATTTAAAAAGTCAAAAAATAATTGGGTGCAATAGTATTTGATGGTTTTTTTTTTTTTGTTTTTTTTTTCCCATTTTGTCATGGTACAGCCCCAAGCTTTGCACACAATTCTGAGGTTTGTAAGAACTGAAAAGTTTGGCATTTATTTAGCTCACTGGCACCACTAAATTAATTTTGATGTCACCTTCAGCACCTCTGTATAATTAATGTTCTCTTAATTTGCTGTGTGAAGGTTGTAGAAGTTTGTTAGGGAACATTAGTGAGAAAATGAAGAACAAGGATAAAATTAGGAAATTAAAGCAGAATTAGCCTACACAAACCATTTTCCAAATTTTTAATTTTCACAAAGTATCATCCAGTCCAGGAAACAAAAGAGGATTAAGCACAACTATAAACCTACCAGGACATGGCTGTTCACCTTAACAGGGTGAGACTGAGGGGAGCTATCAGGGTTTTCACCAACTCAAATTAAAGACTTTTAAAGACCTTTTTAAATTTGATTAATAAGGAAATGCAATACCTTTATCATAATGAAAATGAATACAACATTTACCTACTCTAACATGCTGTATTCAGTCATTGCCTGTTGCATGCCCCGTGTCTGAACTGTGGTTGACCCTCTTCCAAGAAACGTAAATGTGTTGCTGTTTGGTTCTGGTTCTTCAATCTAGACTTTCAGAATCCACCTCACCTTATATGGGTCGGCAACAGACGTGGATCAGTGGCGAAACCGAACATTGTCTTGCCAACTGTCGATCAATTTGCACTTAGAAAGCACAGAGTGTCTTATCAACATTGTGAGAATGTTGATAACAGAGGTAGCGAAGAGTACCATGGTAACTGGAGGAGCTGCAGATATCCAAAGTTCAGATGTAGGAATCTCACCCATCAATCATCAACTTATTGCGCTCAACACATTGCTTTGGCCTTATGAAGTAATATTAAGAATAATGTGGTTGCCACATTATTAATGTGTGGTTGCCACATTATTCTTATATTCTATATATTGAACTCGCAGTTCAATATATAGTAGGAAACATGGGAACATAAAGGCCTTGGTCAGCAGAGATGATAGTTGAAGTTATTGACAGAATCCTCTGTTTGATTTTGCTAGCGTTGGTTCAGAGTTGATAGAAAGGCAGATGGAGTTAAATACACTTCAGTTCTCACTGAAGGTCTGTGAAAAGCTGCAAAAGACTTCAACCTGAGGTGAAGGTTCACCTTCCAACAGGACGACGACACTTATAATCCATCCAGAGCAAAACATCCAAATAAATATGTGGGATTAAACATAATTAGTGCAACAGACTGGTGACCTGTTCAGGGTGACCCCGCCTCTCGCCTGGAACGTTAGCTGGAGATACGCACCAGCACCTCCTGACCCCGTTAGGGACAAGGGCGTTAGAAAATGAATGAATGGACGGACGGACAGACGGACGGACAGACATACTTATTGGCAAAGTCAGTCTAATCTGACTTTTTAATGAGCAAAACAAACGAGTCTCTGTCTTTGCTCAGTTGATGGAGACTTGCAGCTGTAATTGCAGTGGAAAATTTGCTTTTATTAAAATTAAAATGCTTCCCACATTTTGTTTCTTTTAAAAAATAAATTAAGAAAATAAGAAAATTACAACTTATTTTCCTCCCACTTTACAGTTATAATGCGGAGGCATTTCTTTAAACCTCATTAATGTCCTTTGGTTGCTTAAAGAAATTGTAAAATATTGGTATTTTACTTTAAGGCAGTCACATTTCTGTGAAAGTCTACTGAAAATGATTGTCTCTCTTTTCAGTGGCATATCAGAGGGGTGGGGAAGGCGTCAGCAGTGCTGGAAGGTAAGAAGAGTTTGCTTAAATTCTATTTTTAATAAATGAAATGGGGGTGTGACTGAGTAGAAGAGACTGGTTGGGCAGCGGTACTTTTCCTTCACAAACACTAGGGGGAGAGCTGAGCCTTTTCTAAAGTAGCACATGGCAGGAGGTGGAAGTAGGTGCACAAAGTGTGTTGTGTTACTACAGGAACAAAGAGCTGTGCAGCCTGCCAGGAGCCCATCCCCATCACACACACACTGAAGAGCCACATCCAACCACAAGGCTGTGCCACAGCATCACCATAGAACCTTAATGGAGATGCAAAGCTCACCTTCCCATACAGTGAAGTGGTGCATTGTGCATAAACAAGTGAGACCTTTCAGAACTAGAACCACCAAAACTCATTTGTATATCCACTAGATGGCCTCTGGCATGACGCCCATATAGCTGGCAAATGGAAAACAGACACACACAAACACACGCAACAAAAAAATGCATTCAATTATTACCCGCTTTCTGCTCAGAGTACAGAATGTACTTAATGCCATGCCATAAATGTGTGTGTGTGTGTGTTGTTCATGTGTTAATGAATAGTTAGCTTGAAGCCATCAACAGTAAATCCATATTCATTACATTATCCAGTTGTATGATTGAATCCCGGACGCAGTGAGGCTGTGTCAGCTCTGCATGAAAACAATGGTCGTTCGATATCAACACAGAACCACTGGGGTGATGGAGGAGCCATTGTGAGATTGTATTTGGCTGTACAAGACAAATGTGTTCATTACCCAAAATGAATCCAAGAAATGAGTCATTTAGGACAGAGTGAGGAAATGCAATTCAATGCTAATTCAGTGCTGGAGTATTCAGACTGGGAATCTTCCTGCACAGATTTGAATACCAAAGTAATAGATGGCCCAGCTAAAGTAGACCGTCTTGTTCTAGATGCTAGATTGAGTCATTTAATCAGTAATAGAATACGGCTTGTTCTCTTTCTAGACTCAACATTTGGCCAAAGGTCAGGTTGTACAATAGAGTCCTGTTAAGTGCCCTTGTAAATTTTGAAAAATGATTTTATTTCTGAAATGTTATTGAAATAGTGAAATGCATGTTCTAAAAATAAAAAAAAAATCTACATTCTGTTTACTTGCCATAAATTGTATCTAAAGGCCTAAGACATTATAATTGTTAAACATACAGTTATTCCAAATGATTGTTTTAGAAACAAAACAAAAAAGATGCTAGCTGTATCAAAGCATGTTAAAGATTAGTTGAAGGAAAAACACGGAACACAACTATCTTAGCATGAGTTTATAGTGAAAACTTAACTACTTTAATGTTAGTGGAAATAATTAGTACTTTTGCGTTAGCAAAACTAAATGTTTAGTTTGTGGTGCTGCAGAATACCCTGCTGCAGTCAGTGACTGCTGAAAACCTGCCAAGTCAGCAGTCTTGTCCATGGCTGTTTTAGCCATATAACGTTTCTGAGATAAAATATCCTCCTGTGAATTCGTCTTATGTAATATTCTAATTTACTGAATAGCTTCATTTTAGGTTTTTATTAGCTTTAAGCTGGAATATCACATTAATGAGCAAAAACTACTTTCCACTGACTTCCTAATTGTCTGAGACGCATATTGTATAAAATGTTTGATAGAAGGTAAATAAACGAGAACAAAGATACAGAAGAAAGAGTTGGTGATTTATGAGTCTGTTCAGCTAAAAAAAAACTCAAATGAAAGAGATATTGTGACACCATGGAATATATTCAGAGTACATGTGGTTCACTGACTGCTCAGGATGTGCATTTCGCAACATGGGGAGTGAATTTTATCTGGCTGTCTAATCCAAGCGGATCGCTGATGCTCACGGAGGCTCAGAGAAAGTGTTGTCAGCTCTAGGCAAGTCGAGCACACACAATCTATTTAGCTGGACTTGTGGGGGTTTTTTGCTGCCCCCTACCCTGAAATGTGTTCCCTTTGCACACATTTGCCCAAAAGGCAAAAACTACCAAAACCAGACTTTTTTTTTTTTTTTTTAAGTTTTCCTCTTCTCAACTGGATAAATAAACTCCTCCATAATCTTCTGTTTCTGTGGGTGCTTCCCGTTCACTTGGCTGAATGTCACTGCGGTGTTGGCCAAGCCTGTCTCTATTGTTAAACATTTGGGTTTTCTTTTATAGGCCCGGTTTGCTAAACATGGGCGACTCAGCCACTCAGCCCTGGCTGGCCGACACGTGGCCCAACTCCTGCTCCAACCACAACGACTGCAGCATCAACTGCTGCACGGCAGGCAACGGCAACAGCGACAGCAACCTGGCCACGTACAGCCGACCAGGTAACACAGACCAAAAGTAAACAGTTGACTCTTGGAGGCGGCGCGAAGCCTCTTGACAAAATAGTTAAGGTAATAAGATATGCGGGAGCCGGGGGAATCTGCAGCGTAAAAAAAAAAAAGAAAGGAAGGGGGAGTACAATCTGATATCTGGGTTAGCTCTCTGGAGAGTCGGTGTGTGCATCTCTGCCTTCTGCAGGTCTCCGGAAGAAATAAAAACAGGAGAGCATGTGCTTTGTGTGTTTGATTTATCTGAGGTTAGGGTAGAGCTGTTTTAGGCAGGAAATAAAAGGAGTACACTGAGCAGGGCTTATAGCTCTACTCTGTTGCTAATCAAATTGCTCTGCTGATTTCCATACAGTTGTTATAGCCAGTAATGCAATTTCCTCTAAGTGCTCAGTTGTTTAAGAAATGTGCAGCAGGAGAAGGAGGTCAGGGCTGGCCTGCAGACGGCGTCCAGAAGCAAAGGGGTAGAGTGAACGATGGAGGGAGGAAGAGGAGGAAGAAGAGGGCATCTGGCTCAGCAGAAAGAGAGGGATAGGATTAGACTGAGTCCCAATTCCTAGAGTTATCCCTTCCCCTACAGTGAGGTACCCGGCACCTTGATTTAGGCCGTCATTTGAAATATTCCTTTGAGAAATTAGACTGTTATCAATCCTTTTGTAAAGCCTTTAAAGCAGGGGTGTCAAACTCCAGTCCTCAAGGGCCCGTGTCCTGCAGTTTTTAGATGTGCCACAGGTACAAAACAGTGGAATGAAATGACTGAATTACCTCCTCCGTGTGTAGATAAGTTCTCCAGAGTCTTGCTAATGACCTAATTATTCTATTCAGGTGGTGCAGCAGAGGCACATCTAAAAGTTGCAGGGCAGTGGCCCTCGAGGACTGGAGTTTGACACCTGTGCTCTAAAGGAAAAACAAAAATGTATTCCCAAACAGACCCCGGATGTAAGGAGTACCACCTTAGTAAATAAGTGTTTTTGGTCTAATGTTCTAGTGCAAATATCTTATCACTCTTGAAATAAGACAAAACCAAATTATAAGTAACTTTTTAACCAGATATAGAAGCTTGTTTTAAGACAGTAATTCTTGAAATATTGATGAAAAAGTACTAGTTCCACAAGATTAGAAATGGTATGTCATTAGAAATATCTTCACTGAGAAAATATTTGCATTTGTGTATTCTTGCAAGTACAACTTCCCAAATGTTCGCTTGAAAGGTTTCTCGTTTTGAAATCCTAAAAAAGTATGACCCTTCTTCACCTTTCTGGTGAAAGGTCTTAAGTAGATATTTATTTTTGCTCTAAGTCCAATGTATTTAGCTTTGAAAATCGAAGCTAATAGCTTGCCGAAGGGAGATGAAAACCAAAGTGGACTTCTACCAGCACTGTTAGCTGCCTTGTTGCTAAAAATGTGCTAGACTACCTTAGAAAAAAAATCAAAAATCTGAAGGTGTAACAGCAGTTTAGGCAAATTCATTTTCTATGAACCTTTAAAATGCCTTCATGTTAACATTGGGGGGTTTATTTACACAGAATCCATTATGTGCTCTTCAGAAAACGGTTGGAGGTGGTGCACCACCAACTACCCTCCTATGTGAAACACACTCAGAACAGAAAATGTTAGAAGTGGAACAATCAATAACATTGAATTCACTTGAACAACTATGCTTTTTTGTTTGCTTTTTGTAACGTTTTACATTTATTTACAGTCAGACTCAAGAAATTTCAATATATGCATTAATGTGTCTCGTCAGATTAAAGGTATTGAACATGAATAGCTTTTTATTGGTCTGATGTAATATTGTTTTAAATGTCATGTTTTCATTAGCTGCATGATTAAGAGAACTAAATGTGTTAAAACAGTTTTTGTCTAAATCTGTTTAATGTGTTTCACTTGGTGATAGTTACTGAAACATTTCTATTCTAAGTTATTGAATGGGTCTAATCCATAAAAACTTTACATTTTCTATTCCCAATCCTTTTCACTTAAGAAGATATTTTGTGGGGCTCATCTCCAGTCTATATTTTTGTGAAACTATCCATTGACTTTCCTATAAATAACCAGTAGAAACGTGACAAAAGCTTAAAGTTTTACAAAATACCTTTATAGAAAACTGTTTTGGTCCTAAGCCTGTTTTCAGAGCTTGCTAAAAGTGAGTGAGATCAAGTGTTTGTTTTAAAACTCATTAAGGATCATTTTGTTCCAATTGCTTTACACCACTTGGAGAAGAGTTGGTCTCGAGATCGGTCTTGGTCTCGAGATCGGTCTTGGTCTCGAGACCAGTTTTTGATGGTCTCGTCTCGGTCTCAGGCGCTGAGGACTCGGGATTTTATTTCAAGACCAGTAAAGACTGCAACTGTGGAAATATCACTTAACTTGCAGCTTACTGTTCAGTTTATTTCTTAACATGTTTGTTTTCACTGGATGCAAAACGCACCGTTTAAAATCCAAGCAATAATGTAAATTTATTTCAGCTCTAAGTATTTAATATCTAGGTGTTTTTATGGGAATGTGAATCTTTCAGATCAATTTGATTAGCAATTTTGATCATATTATACATTTTATTGTGTCATGTAGTGCGGGGTGCTGGTCTTGGTCTTGTCTTGGTCTCGGGTTAGGTGGTCTTGACTACAACACTGCAGTGACCTACAGAATAATGCAGCCAAGAACTTAAGCCTGGATGACAGGCTTAATATTAATAGTTTTCAGCCACGACCAGCAACCCCGTCAGTGGAAACTTGGACTGCAATAAAATGTTTTATGTTCTAAATTATGCTCAATGGGGGCTCCGGCTTTAAAAGTGCCACATAATTCCTGTCCAGCTGTTCGACCCAATATACATCCAGCCGCTCAATCGCTTCTCCCGACTTCCAACCTCTCCCTGTGAGGATTAATAATTCATTCCGCAGATTTTATAGTCAACTTTGGTTTTTCTTGGTGCTAATCACCCTTCCAAGGTTGAACGCAGCACGCAATGTTTAACAGGAATAACAGTCAAAAACAGGCAGCCCTCACTCGCTCACATGACGCCCCGCTGTACGACGCTAAGGAGCTCGCCAGACGCAAAGCTTTGTGTGTGTGCCAAAACTAAACTCCGCACATTAAGAGGATCACTGACTGGGTGACAGAGCAAAGAAATCAGAGTTAATGTCCCTTTATCTGAGCCATAGGGGCGCTTTCACACGTCAGCCCTTTGAAGTGTTGATGTGCAGCTCAAATGTGCGGCGTGAGCCACATGTACCTATACGGTCGTCTCTGGTTTTCTACCGCAGGGGCTGGCTCTCAGATCTGCTGGAGGATTTGAATATTTTATGAGCTGGAGAAAATTGGATCTGTCAGTGAAGCTGTGCTTTTACGGTGCGCTTCGTTCCGTGTCTTTGATACAGACATGTCTGTCTGTCCTTCTCCATGAGTGAAGATGCTGCCGCCACGTCAGATGGGGGAGAACAGAGATGACGCCCACACTGAGTCATTAGTGAGGCTAAGCAAAAAAAAAAAAAAAAAAGCTGATACTTGTATACCTAACTACAGGTCTATATGAGTAAGAATCACAGCTTGATCAAATATTTATTCAGGCTAATTGAATTAATTTTAAAAATGAAGCTTTAGGGTGTGTTGTGGTGGCGCAGGGGTTTAGCACAACCCACATATGGAGGCCTCAGTTCTCAACACGGCTGTCGCAGGTTTGATTCCCGGCCTGGTGACCTTTGCCGCATGTCTTCTCCCTTCTCTCTCATTACCCACTTTCCTGTCAATTAACTATCAAATAAAGGCCACTAGAGCCAAAAAAAAAATAAAAAATGAAGCTTTACATTCATCCTTACGCATAGAATGATGTATTATAACTAATGATTCTGACTTGCAGCCATCAAAAACAAGGGAAAATAAAAATTTATTTTTAACACATTAAGTAGGCAAGAGCCAGAATGAAATTATGATGGCATGATAACCTTAGGCAGTAACATCACAGTTTTGATGCATAATTACTGCTCCAAAATGAGTTATTTTGAAATGTTGGTTATTTTGAAGTAGCAATGCTCCCCTAGATGTGCGATCATGTTAGATGTGTCGTCTGTTTCTTCTTACTCTAAGCTGTTGCCATCCTTTATTTAAACTTTAATATGGGGTATAAAGTTCTGAGGACTTGCCTCCTTCTCCTACAATGTCACCAGCTGACTCTGAAACCATCCATGCACTGAACAGATGCTTAGAACAAATCAGTGCATGGAAGGGTCATAACTTTCTCCAGCTGAAGAAAAACAAAATAGAAGCTATTATCTTTGGATCTAAAGAGAAATGATCTAGAGTTGGTTGGCATGTAGCTTCAGTTATTACAGCGAGAAACTGGAGATCAGGTCCCAAACTTTAACCCTACGTAGGTTAAGGTTCACTGCGTAGGGTGTGGTGAGCCATAACCTGCAGAGACACATAAAGACAGATACAAAGTCGGACTTCTATCACCTGAAGAACATTTCTAGGGTTAAAAGACTAACATCCCAGCCATAGCTAGAGAAACTCATCCATGTGTTTATCTTTAGTTCCATTGTCTTTACAGGCCTCCCTAAAAAGTCAACCACACAGATGTTTTTAGTTTACTCTGAATGTCCAGAACCAGAAACAATTAGTTCCTTTAAATCAAGGCTAAAAATCTTTGTCAGTGTTCCAGTGGAATACTGATTAATACAGTCAATGTATATTTGATGATTATTCTAGGTGATTTTGATAATTTGACAAAATGCAATGTCTGTTGCTTGTTTCATAATTGGTTGCTGTATTGTTTTTATTATGTAAAGGACTTTGAACTGCCTTGTTGCTGAAATGTGCTGTACTGATGAACTGGACTTGACCCGAAAACTATACATCTTTCAGCTTTGATCAGAAGCTGATCAGTGGTATAGCAAAGACTGACTTAATGCCCTCCTCATGTTCCCCAGCCGACTGTATCGCCAATTATAACAGCCAGATGGATAACAAGCAGACCAACCTCATGGTGCCAGAGTCCGGCGTCTACGGAGATGTAGACCTGTCCAACAAGATCAACGAAATGAAGACCTTCAACAGCCCGAACCTCAAAGATGGCCGCTTTGTCGGTCCGGGGGGCCAGCCGACGCCTTACGCCACCACGCAGCTCATCCAGTCCGCCATCATGGGCAACAACATGAACTCGGACAGAGGGACCGGAGGGAGTGGAGGCGGACTCGGGGGTGGAGGGGAAGTAAATGAGAAACACTGCTGGAAGCCTCCGTCCATCCAGCAGAAGCAGGAAATGGGCTCCCAGCTTCAGTACAACATCTTGGAGCAAAACAAGCTGAATAAGGGTGAGTGTGTGGCTGCAGGGGGGCAGCCACGGCTGCAGAAGTCATCTCCGAGCCATGATCTCCCTCCACTTGACTTTCCCTACTGTTGTTTCGGCCCCTGGCTGTTTCAGCCCTGCTGTGGAAATCTTCATGCTCATCAACCCTCTGGCTTTCTCTGTCCTTCTCAGTGAACACAGGCATCATTACTCCTTCCGTCTGCTTTTTCTCTATACCATTCATGTGCCGCTTCATCTTCCTTCCTGCATTTCTTTTCTTTTCTAAATTGGGGCGTTGTCAAGCACTGTCCTGGATTTGGTATTGTGAAGAGGGCAGATCTTTGACTCAAACTATTATCAAGTTTTTGTACCTCTCTGATAGAGTGATAGTCGTGGTGTTTTGTTGCATGTGTTCACATTTTAATAATTTGCTGCATGCCTCTTGCCATGTGTAGCTGTTTGTATAACGCTTCTTCGGCTCTTACATTTTCTTTTCAAAGTAGCAAAAGAGTTCTGAACAAGCTACAAACTGCTTTCTCGCCGACAGACCGGTACAGAGGAGGCGACAGTCCAATGCCCGCCACCATCCCCTACAACCAGACCCATGACACACACACCGGAGGTTCCTACAACAGCTCGGACCGAGGCAGCAGTAGCACCTCTGGTAAGAAGCTTGGAGCTTATAAGACTGTCTTCATTTTGAAAGACAGTCTTGTACACATTAACATGGGCATGTGAATGCTATACGCATAATGCCATATAGTCTATAGCGCAAGGCAGAGTCTGCACCCAAAACAAACATATGAGTCTAGCACTAGTGGGAGAAATGGCTTGTGGCCAAAGACAAAAGAAATCGCTAAAATCTCACCACTCCAAATACCAGTCCACTCCACTCCATTTTTGCTTACATTTTATAAAGAAGGAAATTGCGTTCAGTGTCTTCGTTAGAGGTTTTCATGTCGTTTCCTTGCAGCGCCACCACAGGCGAGGAGTTGAACAGGTTGCTCAAAGCTTTGGTTGGTTTGACACTAGGGCTGTTGTAAACAAATATTTTAGTAATCGAGTAATCTATTGATTAGTCTTACGATTAATCGAGTAATCGGATAAAAAAGATAAAATAAAATCGCAGTATTACTATCGCATATCAAGATCAGTCCAATTTTTCACAGTTGAGCATCCCTAGCAATAACTTTTCTGTAGTTTAGAAAATTAACTCGTAACAATAACAGCTCACTTTCCAAGTTAAGCTGAAGAAAAGTTATACAAAAATCTGAAATTATATTCAATTCAATAATAAAGAGGCATCCTCACAAATACACTTATGAAAAATGTCTATTCTCCAGCTTTTGGTTTATGTATTCATCTTCAGTGAGTTTAATAGATGAACTCTCACCTTGCCCAGACATTTAGAGCTTTTGTGTCCATGTTAGGATTTAACACCTTAGTTTGTCACACACAGAAACATCTACCAGCTACCAGCTGCCACAACTTGCTTCGCTACCCGTTTGTTGAGACCGGGATGATATGAAATAAATTTTCCGGTTCGTCCGTAAGGCTGCACTTACGTTAGTCATCTAATGCGCAGCTACCCGCAGTGTTCAGTCTATCCGCTCACCTGTATAAATAAATCTTCCCCGCTGTTTGCTGTGAACCACCACCAGGCAGCAGCTCCGGGAGGAGAAAAGACTGTCGTACTCCAGGCATCACGCCAGTCATTTTAAAGATTCCTAATGGTCCCCCGAAAATCCTCCCAGGCCGAACTTGAAAACTGGACGTTATGCTGCTAACACTTAGCTTTCGTCAACAACTCAGGCTGAGGTCAGAGCGCTGGGCAATGCGAGTAATAGCCCAGCCAGAACACGGTGCCCTAAATAATAAAATATAACAAAGCTTTGAGGCAGATCAATTTTCCTCGAGGAATTTTAATAATCGAGGTACTTGAATCACTTGAGGAATCGTTTCAGCCCTATTTGACACAATGCGGTGTGAAAGTGAACCACAGCAGCTGAAAATGTCATAAATGTTGTAACTTTGGTCCCCAATAGAACAGAGTCTAACGGACTATCAGATGTGAAAACACTCTTAGATTGTGAGGAAAATCCAGATATCAGCACAGCCTACATGTACATGCAAGTTTCTGATTTAAAAACATTGCTGAGACTAACATAAAGTTACAGCACACTAATAGGTCCTGGTTTAATTGATATAAGAATATAATATTACATAAAAGTGCCTCGATTGAGATACCTCTACTTTTAGGAGGCAATATTTTATAGTTGTTTTTTTTTTTACCAGTTTCTTATAAAACATTTAACAAAGACAGCAGCTCCTTGGCATGTAGGCTTTTTCCATTTTGTAGGTGCAACTGTTACCCAAGGATGTTTGAAGGAAAGTATGAAGGGACATTTTAATTTTGTTTTTCTGAATCCAGTTTTGTATTCATATTTAGCATCTGCTTATTTTGTCCTAATTCTGTTAAATGGCTTTACTTTCCATTGTGGGGCAGCCTAATTGCATCAAGTTCTCAATGTCTGTCTGTGGACAAGGACAAATGATTACACAGTGCAGACGGCATGCAACACTGCCACCTTAATGCCATGTATCCATTCTGATATTACGTTTGAAGTTCAAACCATTAAGAAGAGGCCCTTACTGCTCCTTGCACATCACAGCTCATTGGTTCACCATTTTAATAGCTTGCCTTTAATTGGAGCCGTTTCTGCAGTTTTGCTCACACCTTTTCTAGGAACGCCGGCTTAAACAGCTGGCTTTTCCTCTATAGCCAGCATTTTACTCAGCATTTCTAAAATTAAAACAATTTCTCTCTGTCAGCCCTGTTAATTAACATTTTGAATACTGTAAATTTATGTTTTTGTTCAGAATTTATGTTTTCCTATTTCAGAGTTTTGAGTTTGTACATGGGAAATGTTTGTTGTGACTGACAGGGAATCCTTTTCTTTCCTGAGCAGGGAGTCAGGGTCACAAGAAGGGAGTACGGACCCCCAAACTACCCAAACAGAGCACAATGAATTGGACTGACCTTCTCCCGCCTCCCCCGGCAAACCCAGCCCCAATGCGGAACACAGAGGAGTACTCACTCTCTATGGAGGAAAGGTAAAAACACAACAAACACTGTTTTTTTTTTTTTGTTTTTTTTAAGAAAAACAGAATTTAGAGATTTGTGGCAGGTTTGTGACATCTTTTTTAGGCCAAAATTTATTCTGATTTCTTTTGTTAAGGAAAGTTTACAATGTCCTGAGGCGGATGGCTCTTGTTCACACCCTAAAAAGTCTTTTATAAAACTGGGAATAAGTGTAAAATTAAATGCAGGAAGAGCAAAATGGCTACCGTTTAAAGATTAAGTCAAACAAGCCTTAAAATATTCTTAAAACATAGAAGTTTCCATGGTAATGTCTTAGATTCCCTGTGAACTTGCAACAAACATCAGCTCCTGATGTAAAATGCATTTTTTACATCAAATCACCATCATAAACTTCTACATTTAAAGAATAGCAATCATTGTCATAATTGAGGTCGTCAGTTTGGCATATATTTACCTCGTCTTGTTAGACAGGGGTTCACCAATAACAATGCCCCGATTTCCTTAATTTAAGGTGATCTGTGAATATTTACATCTTATCTATGTCAGCAAAGGTCTGAAAATTAGTCACTGTCCCTTTTTGCTCTGCCATGAGAGAGCCAACATAGTGACTATTTAGCAACTTTTCAGACAAATAAAACAAAAAAGGTATTGGCCAAAATCATAATCAGCAGGTCAAGCTCTTCAAAGATTGCTGATCGGCCAGAAAACTGCAATCAGTGCACCCCTAATATTAGGTTAAGTATAGGATATGAAATGAGTTAGTTATTCTTTAGTTTTTTAAAATGCTAAGTCTGTAAACATTTGACTGAAATTTGCACCATTTTATGGCCTGATTTTTACATCTACAAATTTAAATGAGCAAAATTTGAGGGGGGGGGGTTCTCAGTAAAAACTTCTACACTAAAAATATTGTCAACCAACTTGATAGGACTCCACTTTGATGCATTTACTAAATAGAAAAGATTAGATTTTTGAGTTTCTGAATGTAGTAACTAGATTACTATTCCTTTCTTTTCAACTCTTTGTTTAGCATGGTTCTTTCATTCATCACAATTATTTGCCCCAGGAGTTTTTTTTCTCTGACTTATATCAAGATGGCATGAATATTTAGTGCTTTTTTTACCTGCTGTGTATAAATAAAGCATGTTTCCATTGCCTGATGTGCAGCTAACAAGCCTTGTTTATGTCTTGTTGCAGCTGTGATCCTGACATGCAGTGCCCCATGCCTCCATCTCACATGTACCTGCAGCCTGATGAGCTGGAGGAGGAGGAGATGGAGCGGGGTCCGACTCCTCCCGTACGCGGGGCGGCCTCCTCCCCTGCTGCTGTGTCCTACAGCCACCAGTCCACGGCCACGCTGACCCCCTCCCCCCAGGAGGAGATGCAGCCCATGCTCCAGGACGCGCCGGACAGCCACGAACGAAGGCATGCCCGCAAAACAAGCATGACATAAGTATCTAAAAAAAAAAAAAAGAAAAAGAGAGACTGTGTGCTGCTGTTCAGAAAACATTATTTTAAAGATCCATCCTGTATATTTAAAATTCATAGCTGTTTGTCATGATTTACTCCATTAACTGCAGATTTTGTATATTGCATTGCAATGTCAGCCATTTTTCAAAAGCACATTTTGGCCTTTGGGATGATTTCTTACCTTCAGGAAAGTCGTTTGTTTCAATTCATTTCCAAACTAGGAGGGAAAAAGTGTTGCCTTAAATAAATTCAGTTTATTATATGTCAGATACAGATTATTGATGAGCAACAATGAAGTAGTAAGCAGCAACATTTCTATTATTGATGAGGAACATTACGAATGTAGAAACCTTTGTAAGATAATCTAGCATCTGTTCTGTAAACAGACAATCTAGTCTCTAGTTTTTGTACAGTTCAGGATCATTTTGGCAACTAAGATTTATCTTCAGTAACTATAATCACAATTTAAAGCATTTGCTACAGGTGATGTCACACTGTGTGTGAAACTGGATTTTATTACTTCAAAACATAATTCTCATTTTAAATGGTCAGGTGATTAGCACAATTAGTGATTGGTACCAAACTATTTTTTAAGAAAGACAAGAATTAGCAACTTTGCAAATTAGTAGGCTAATATTTTATAACAAACATCAACATTAGCATCACAATTAGCAGAGTTAGCATTGTTAACTCCATCTTAAAACAAAGATGAACAACAATTAGTTTTAGTTACTGTACTTGCTTACAACTGAATTAAAATTTTAAATCATCTTTCACATTTTATTTTAGCAATAACCATGGGGTAGCTTCAGTAAGTATTTTCAAACCAAGTCAAAATGATAGTCAAAATGATGTTTTAGTGTTTTGATTAGCTAAACAGTGCCTGTTAGCACCAGTAGCAGTTATTATGTCAAGGATGTGCTCAGGGTGTCAGTGCATCCTTAAAAAGTCATGTATCTCAAATTAAAGCCTTAAAATGTCTTAAGTACATTAAACAAAATGTAATTTGTCCTCAAATCACAGATGTTAAATTTTGTTGTGATCTCATGCATTCATGTGTAGCTTATGTCGTGTTTTTCTCCTCTCAGGACTTTTCTGTTAAGCAAAAGTTCAGTTGCACGCAGATATTTTAATTGTGCTCTGGGAGTCGAGGCTGTAACTAGCTGCTAACACACCCTTACTAGCTAACTAGGGTTTTGCATATATCATGGTTAATGGGTGCAAATAGATTAAATTGTGTACTTTAGTGGCAATATTTATATATATATATATATATATACAGCATATTCCAATGACTACAATAAAGTACATCAGACAACATGAAGAAAATTCATGTCTAAAAAACTCAAAATTTATCTTTCCACCTACCGAAGACGCCATGGTGTGAGCCCTCCGCCGCCTCCGAGGCCCCACTCCCCCTCACACACATACGGCTACATCAGCAGTCCCCTGGCATTGGACACTGACGGTCTGGACGACGAGGACATACTGGAGGAAGAGGAGGAGGACGGAGATGAAACGGACGCGGAAGTGGCCAAGATGCACTACCACCACACCCACCCCCACACACACTCTCACCACCCCCAGATGCACGCGCGGAGGTTGCTACTACGAGGCCTCGAACAAACACCCGCATCCAGCATGGGTGACCTGGAGAGCTCGGTGACAGGCTCCATGATCAACGGATGGGGATCCGCCTCCGAGGAGGATAATGTCTCCTCGGGGAGGTCGAGCGCGGTCAGTTCATCGGACGGCTCCTTCTTCACAGATGCGGACTTTGCTCAGGCGGTTGCTGCCGCAGCAGAGTATTCAGGACTCAGGGTGGCAAAGTACCCCAATCCCCAAGGCCAGGAAGTGGGAGGAGCTTCAGGTAAACTCAGCTACTTCTACTGGAGCTGGAGTTATTCTGAGAAACTTGACGTATGCCTAAAATGTGTGGGTCTGTTTTGTCTTCTCAGCACGAAAATACCAAATAAACCAGCCAGGCCACCGCCCTGGCAGCCCAGTGTCCACAGATAGTAATATGAGTATGGCAGCTATTCACAGAAGGCCTCCGAAAAAGCAAAAACAGCATCCTGCAGGACATCCAGGCAGCCAGCGGCGCGAGGCCTTTAACGAAGGTATTTGAACTTTATTTAATCATTTGATTAATCATGATCAATCGTTTCAGCCCTAATTAAAGTCCACAAATCTGACACAATAGTCTTGCATCAAGAAGTCTAGCTTTTAGTTAAAAAAGACAACTGATATAGAGCTGGACAAGAAATTATTAACAATATATATCACAATCAATATCAATAGTTAATACTTCCAGTAGTATTATCAACAAATTGTTACCTAGGAACAATCTGTTGAATAACTTGCGCAGCAGCAGTTTCAGGTTTTGCCACCATGTCTCATAACTGCTTAAATGTAAACAGCAATGGAGTGGAGAGGAATCTGCATAAAACAGGAAAATATTTCAGATATTGAAAAAAAAAAAAAATCTATAATATTTATATGGACTAATATGAAACGCTTATATTGTGATATGTTTTTCAGTAGCTAAGATCAGTTTGGGTCAGCGGCTTTCTTTTGATTCTCTGAACAACATCAAAGAGGAAACAAGCAGTTTAGTATGAACTGGTGTCTGTAAGTGTGTGTGTGGAGCCAGAGTGTAAATCATCTTCTCCTCACGCATCCATCCTGTCCTCTGGGAGTTGTGTCCAGTTCAGCAGTGTTAGCACTGGGATGCTCTCCACTGGCCTCTATAGAAATGGCTCTGCAGCGCCCCCTTTAGCTTTGAGCAGGTTAAACACCAGAACAGCCACTCACACCAACAATAACCTTGTTAGCTAAAAGAGCCACCGGCTGTTTCCACCGTCGGTTCTAAACGCTTGGACCTTCCCACCGAAAAAATGTTTTTAGATTATTTCTTCCTGCTTTGATCTTGTGGAAAGGTCTTTTTTTAAGATGCATCTGTATGCTGGTGTTCACACACACACACACACACACACACACACACACACACACACACACACACACACACACACACACACACACACATCCTCTGGTGTGCAGTGTGCAGCCCCAGAGCTGGCTCTCCTCTTAGTGTCAGGTGTCCTTGAGTGTTGGAAGCACTTGACAGGGAGATTTAATATCCAACTCACTGGGAGCCAGACCAGCTATATCGCTGCAGAATTCCTCCCTCCCACCACCTCCACCATCATCCTTATATCCCAACACATCCTCTGCCCCTCCCTCACGCTGATCTCTCCATCCTCTCTCCTGTCTTTGTTTGAGCAGGGGAGGGGAGCGGACTGACAGCTCTGCAGTTCTGTGTATCAGTCCTTTTGCTGATTGCATTTGATCTGAATGGATTGTTTTTCATTTGGAGGTTATTGCCATCCCTCCTCCCCTCCCTCATAGGTTGTCTCTGGTCTGGAATCCTGCTGCTGAGGTGACGGGTGAGGAAAGGTGGTTATAAGCATTTAGAGGGGAAAAAAGAGCCAATGTTCCCAGATATCTGATCTAAAGTACATCCTCATGTGTCACGAGTCTCAGTAAATTAGAATCTCGTCAAAAACTGAAACCGATAATATATTGTGTGATATTTTTCTGTACATTTTAATAGTGGTTTCCAAGTGTATCTATGGAAGGAAAACATGTTGCGCTTGAAGGGCTTCAGCCTGGTTGTCTCTATGTTGCACATAATTTGAGAGTCTTCATTAATCAATCGCATTTTAATCAAAAAGTATGCATCTACAAATTACGAAATATTTTCAATTCAGAGACCCTTTTTGGTGCTAAATTAATAAATAAATAGATGTATGAGCTCAAACAGCAAAGATATTTATTGTTTTTCTGTTTATTTTAGGTTTATTGTTTTAGGTTCTGAACCATCAGATTGGTGCAAAGTGCTGCTCTACCTGTTCAGCCTTTCTTTAGACATGTGGACTGTGGAGGCTGACATTAGCGCTGGGGAGTCTCTGCTTCTGCTACATGAGAGCTTTGACATGATTAGCTCACAGATAGGCTAGCTGCGTTTTAGCTAGCTTCCTATCAATGAAGCAGTTGAAACTGAACACAATAGTTTTCCAGCGTTCCATCGGATCGTTTTTTGAAGCAAAAATGAACTTCCAGTGGTCCAAGAGAAGAAGCTTTGTTGTCCGTTGCTGGTGTGTTAGATTTACGGGTTGCTGGGGTGAATCCCCCTTTTTTTCTTGGTAAAAAGAAAAAAAGAAGTGATTAATTTTTAACCTGTTATATCTATATAATGAAATGAAAGTCACACATTTGTAAAAATATTATATATTCTATACATATATACGGATTTTTTAAGAAATGCCAATGAATTTGGAGAAGGAAGACAAAACCCTTGCCCTTCTCTACGTCTCAGACCCGGTCACTTCCCTCATGTTTGCACAGTAGATAGAAATATCCACATTATTCCCTCTTCCCTCCAAGATTCATCGTGCGTTTGACTCCAATGCCTTTCTCTCACCGCTCTCCTGTCTCTTCTGATCCTTCTCAGCCTCTCCTGCTTAATTAACCAGCAGTCTCATAGATTCATCCTCCATGGCGAGCTCACAGAGACACTTCTCAGACCTGAGCACTGTCCTCCGCCATCATAAATCTACCAGGCACAAGGCTCAACCCTGGTAGTGAGCTATAGCTCACGGACAGTGGCATTGATCGGACTCTGAGGCCGAACTCTGAAGGCATAGTAGATATAAAAAAATAAAAATAAAAAATAACTCCAGATTCCTCTCTGCTGTATGATATACACCCTTCCTCCTCCTGCTCACCTGTTTGTATCAGAGGGAGAATGTTGGAGCACACAATAACTGCAGAAGTCTACTGAAACTGTCAGTGTCTGCAAACGAGATAAAATTAAAAATCAACTGGCCCCTTTTTGAGAGAACAGTTAGTGGTACTCTATATTTTCTATTGATGTCCCCAATAATGCACTAAAAAAATTCAACCTAATGATTTGTTGAATATGACATTCAGTCATCAGAAAAGTGATGTCCTGCTAAAAGAGGTTTTACCTTTTTAGCAGGACAAAGTACTTCACGTCTCTGCCAGACATAAAGTAGCATGCTAGCATGTTAAATTGTGTGGTAGTTTGACTCATAACACATCTTAGTGCAGTTTAAATAAGTTATTTTCCGACTTTACAATCCCAGTACTTTGCTTTGAATACTGTATTTGATGACTAGTGTTTCAGCTTCTATCTTCACAGCCGGCTACAAATAAAACAGATAGAATCCAGTATCATGACCTTCTTGGTCTTGTAGGCTAAGCAGAGACCTGTCCAACATTAGTATGTCAAAACTTTTCAACTACTTGCTTTCTATCATGCTGTGATATTTCCCATGTTAGACTCCCTCCCACTGCTGTTTGGGTTATGGGTTCAATCACCGTTAGCTCCGGAAAGTTAGCAGTAGTAACCTAGTTATTGGGTTGAAGTTACAAAAAAAAAAGCAAACAGAAATCCCTGCAAGTACTCAAATATGTTATTGATGACTGGTATGACATTGTCTTGTATAGTCTATCACTTTGGCAACAATGCTAATTATTTGGAAAATGTGAGGTTTTCCACTGAAGTTACAGATCCGACACATGGGATCAAATGGGAATCAAAGCTTGTTTTTTTTTTCTTCTTCTTCTTTCTTTTGGGGCATAAAGTCGTTTCCACAATCTGAGGGACCAAGAGAAATGCTTATTAACACATTAATCCTGTGTTAAAACCCCCGATGGTGATGAGAAGATGAAATGCCATTGATTTAAGGCTGGTGAGGCTTTTCTCTGGCGTGTTTCTCAGATGGCTGTGTGATGTGTGAGAGGCCTGGCTCGCCTGCCCAGCAGCTCTTGTATGAATAATGGCTCAAGGACAGCTAGCATTGATTCATTGACACAGAAAGTCGAGCAAGCCACTGACCATTAAGCCCCCCCTCAACCCTCCTTTCCTGCCCCTCGCTCAAATCTCATAACTCTGCTCCTGGAATGTCATCTGGTGTGTTTATTGTCCGCTCTGAAGATTTTTCGGCCAGCATGTGTACACACGCCGCAGCTGTGTTTATGCGTCACCCCGCAGGTGTGAGTGACGGATAAATACTCAGAGAACTTTCAAGGGTGCACAGTTAAAAAAAAACAAAACAAAAACCAGGTTTTTTATTGTGTGGTTGATCACTTCCTGTGTTTATCCACCAGACCTCCCTCCTCCACCCATTCCTCCTCCAGCGGTGCTCAAGTCTCCCACACATCCCTCTAAGGCGGCTCTGGAGGGCCGAGGAGTGATTTCCCCCAAAGCGGGCGAGGGCCGGGACAAGCGTGGAGGGGGCTACCGGCCTCAGGAGGGCTCGGACCCCAGAACCAGCTCATCTGAACGGAAAGATGCTCAGGACAGACAGAAGACTGCTCACGGAGGGAAGGGAATCAAACCCGAGAGCAGCACTGCCAACAAGGCGCGGCAGAACACAGGTACTGCCACGCTTACGCCGCTGTCGGTTAAATTTCTGTTCCGAATAGAAAGTCACAACTCTGCTCTCTCTCTAAAGAGGACGTTCTGCCATACAGCCGACCACAGTTCCCAACAGTCAACAGCCCCAGAGACCCAAGCTCCTCCAGCTCCATGTCCTCCAGGGGTTCAGGGGGCCGGCGGAGAGGGGAAGGAGCACGCAGGAACCCTGGAGACCTGGTCATCAATAACTCTGTAGCCTTTCACCAAGCAGAGGAGGAGCTAGAGGTACAAGCTAACGACGGTCGTCAAATCTAACTGGACTCCAGTTGGACTCCAGTCATCCTTATGTCACAAATCGTTTTGCTTTAGGCTCAAAACTTGTGAACAGACCATAAAAATCAGTTTCAACAGCTTGACTTTAGTTTCAACTTTAGTGAACCATTACATTATACTAAACACTGCTGACTTGGCCCATTTGGTACTCATGTCTGCTTTCCCCTGCTCCCATCACAAGACCACAATTGTGACAGTGTTGACATACCGAGCCAGGTGCTGTTTCAGATATTAGAGTAGGAGTGTTTGCCAGAAATGTCAACCCAGTAGTTTGGTAAAGGGAAAAAAATCCCACTTGGTTTTTGCTCATCTGTTGTGATAGCACACTCACGCTCACACTGCAGGGAAAGGTAGCTCAAATCTGACTTTTGTCTATATGTGACATTTTCATGAACAGCACAAATATGTGTGTGTTTGTGAACACGCAAATATTATACAATCAGCTAGTTACGATGCTGGCACATATCTGAAGAAGTTGGTATTATCTTTTCTTGAGCAGCACTGGCTGCCCATGTTTTTAACTGTACTAGTTTATATATTCTCTAGAAAACTGACGCGTATCGTTTCTTCTCTCCCAGATGCTAGAAAGCTGAAGACGTCGAGATGAAAAAGGAGGAACTGTTCAGATTTTTCTCAGAGGAGTGGAGCACCATTTTTTTCTCTTACAATTTTAAATATTTCAGTATTTCACCATCATGTTGGCTGCCATTATAATGTATATCATATGTGTTTCTTTACATCGGGAAAAACAGACCAATGCTATTTTTCCCCCCTCTAACTTATCATTTCTTTGCCTGGTTTTTTTTAACAAGAAAGTGTGAAGGCTGATTCATAAAAAAAACAACAACAAAGTAACAAAACAATGGTATATTTATGTTGAATTCCAATGCAATATGCAGTGAAATTCTGCTTCAGACATTGACATGACTCAACCTGCCTTGACAAGAGCTTGGGAGCGCCCACCCAATGAGATGTTGCTGGAAGAAAAGCGGCTGCAAAAAGGGAGGGGGGTAAACTGTCTGTAAATATACGTGTCTGTGTAATGTCTTGTTTTGCCCACGGTGGTACCTCGGAATGGTCTTCCTCGTTTTGTTTAGAAGGTCTAATTTCATTATGTCGGTAAATAAAATTATTTTATCATTTCCATCCATGTTTGTAAATTGCTATATTGTTTACCTGCCCTCTCCTGCCCCCCATAAAAAAAAAAAGTGCCACTTTGGGATTGTTATGTTTGTTTGTCTTTTTGTAATGCACTGTTATGTTCTGTGTTCTCATCAATGTTTTTTTTTTTTTGTTTTACGTTGGTTTTAAAAGCACAATCACTAAACTTTATTTTAAACCATTCTGTCTATTAACCTTTTTCGTCTTACTTGGAGGAAAAGAAGTGAGACAGAAAGAGTCTAGTTAATCCTGATGATGATGATGTTGGTAAAGTTTGCTGTTTACGAAGGCTGTGCTTGAAACGAGACTCCACCCCCTCCCCCACGCCAAGATTGTCTCCCTCTCCAGTTCTGATGCTAGCTCAAGTGATAAAGACAGTTAATATGAGTCATAGCTGCAATGTAAATAATCTCTTTTCACAATGACCATAAGTTGCACATGAATCAAAAAACGGTTGTGTTGCCTACAAATGCACTTAAATGAATGTCAAATACAGGAAAACATGTCACTTTGGGAACCTGGAGAGGCTTTGATTGGGCAAAAAGAGTCTTTTCTTCATACGAAGGGGCCGATTTAAACCCTGTTTCAAGAAGGTGGGGTGCTGTTTATTCATAGGACATCTGCAAACATTTGTTTCGTAAAGTAAAAAACAAAACTGAATAAAAACTTCAAACTAATATATTTGTCAGTCGTTCATTTACAGAAAAAGCTTAATTTCTAATACGTTGTTTCGCTCTGTAGATGCCACAGAGAAATCAGACGCATCAAGTTTATCTGAATGGTGAAGAACAACATACACAATCAGGGACCAAGAAATCCAAAATGAATATGAATGCTTTACTGATCTGTGGTAACACCTGACGGATCCTTTTGATACTGGAGACCAAATTTGTTTTTCTTTTTTTTTACATTTTCAGCTGGTTTGGTTCACTTTATCCCCGTGTCAAACAAACTAGACCCTTTGAGCAAAATGTTAAACCCCTTGCCTGTCGGGGCGCTGCACCAAAAACCACTGAATGAAATGACACAAAACCCTCTGAAGAAGATACTGAGTGCAACTTCCTTCACAAATACGTAGCAATTGTAGGATTTCTCTTGTCATTGATAAAAGACCAGGAGTCATTTCTGGCTAGCGCTAGACGCACGCATTTGTTTTGGTTGTATTTACCAAAACGATGCACCAAAGTTCACTTCAACCAAACCAGACCTAAGTTTTTAGGCAGACCAGAGTACGATTGCACACTCAGACCTCTTCTCCTTACAAGCCCATTGCTGCTTGTAGTAACGGAATACTACACAACTTTAGTTTTAATTAAGTCTCCTGTCAATAACAAACATCATAAGGGCCGTATTCACTTCTTTCTGGTGTTTTTGACACTGACAAATCCCTTCAAAAAGGGTTCCTCTATGCACAAACTTACTGATGCACAGTTTCTCGTCTGCTTTCCAATTGCATTCACACCTCGTCAAATGAGCCGGACTTTCTAGGCAAACAAACAGTTAAAGCAGACTAAACGGGTCCGGTCTGAACACATGTTCCATTCAGATATTGAGGAGTAACTAGCTTTGACAATACAAAGACTTTCAAACATAAAGGTTCTGTGAATGATGCTCCAACAATGCAACAAAGCTTAGTTTTGACTTGTAAGATAAACTCATGAAGGATTATACACACTGGCCACCACAAAATGAACACAACGTACTTCAGGAACATTGTCAAGGTGACAATCATCAATATCCCTGCCACACTGGCTAAACAGCCATTTCTTTTTCTCATTGCAGCTATTCAAATGCTTCACCTAATGCCAGTTCCATTAGTGCTCCCCATTACTCACAATGTCAGCATGCCATGTCACTTAGTAAAGGCATTTGGAGAACAAGAGGCAGGCTACAAACCAACAGTAAAAGGGATTATGTGTAATTTGACAGGTCTGGTTTGCTGCCAATTAAGTGTGAGGAGGCTTCAATGAGGTTACATAAGCAAGCAAATGAAGAAATGGTTGTATTTGTCTTTGATTTGACAAAAAATACCCACAAAAGTTTGAGTCACTGTCGCCTGATTGGTTGCTAAACTCCATTTGTTCCAGTTTATTACATGTAACCTGCATACTGCTTGTTCTCTGAGGCAATAAACTGGCTTATGGGAGCCTTTAAGGTAGAGCACTATCTGACTTATTCAAACATCAGTGATGAAAAAAGAACCAATACCTCCCCTTCCTTCTCCCTCCTGAGTCTCACAATTGGAGAGGAAGTCCTGTTTTTACAAGCTAATGAATATTGCTAACCCCCTTCAGCGATCTGAGGTGTCAGGAGATGTTCGTGAAAAGCTATGGGATTCAGCCTCTAACTGTGCAGGGGTTGTCATGACGACATAAAAATGATTTCTTGGAAGGGTTTTCCGAGGAGATGCAACAGCTGGCAGGTTCCCTGAAATGCTCCACATTTTGGGACATTAAAACCACAAATGAAAGTGATTTTTGTTGAGGATTTAAATGACTAAACACCACAAGGTAGAGAGAAATTTTGAAAGTTTTATGAAGGAAAAATCTAAAACGTGCCAAATGCATTCAAGTCCTTTAATCTGATAGATATTTAGGGGACTTCAAAGTTGCTTCATTGAGTCCACCTGTGTGTGATGTCATCTTATAGCCGTTTGTGAAGACATTAATGACCAAACAGCATCATAAAGACCAAAGAACACAGCAGCTATGTTAAGTTAAAGTTGGATTATAAGCAGAGCTAGGCTTATACTTAAAAATATTCCAAAGTAAAATATTTGATGAAAAGACTAATGTGTTGCAGACAGACAACATTTTAGATTGCAAAAATTCTCGTATTCCCATTTGAAATTAAAATTAAAATGTAAGACCAAATGAATTTACCAAATTTAGGACACAAAATCCAAATTTCTCCCTCATAAATAAATCAATATTTAAACTAGGTCAAATATAAATGGGAACAGTGCACACTGTCCATAGGGAATACTAGTCTAACAGGCAGCTGGATCTAGCTTGTGATTTCTCCCACTTCTCGTTATAAACCAATACACCAAGCTTCAAACATCTACAAACCTGAAAATCTACCATGACATGGCCTCCCATAAACTGACAATACAGACTATTAACCAGAGAAGCAGCCAAGACTGTAGAGATACACCTCTCAACTTTTATTGAGCATTTTTCAATATAGCGTCATGAAGAAAGTACACCATGAATAAGAAAATGTTAAGATGTCATTTTATCTCAAGAGGTGGTGGTTGTGTACATGAATGAAACCTTTACATCTGTCAGTTCTTAAAAACGTCACATCGGATGAAATCAAATCTGATGAAAACCATAAAGATTTAAAAATATGATAACTCCAAATTTAGGTGGACAGTAACGCTTCATCCTAATTTGGGACAAATTCAGAGAACCCTGAATATTTACTGATTACTCCAAATGCAGCCAGCTCTTCCTTTCTCCATATTCCTATCTGAGCAGCTCTCAGACGTCCCTCCCCCTGCCTTCGTTCCCTCAGGTCGTCTCTAATAAGCACCTTTCCAACCAGGAACAAATCTGGAACGGGGAATCGTTCCCTTATGCCTCAATCCATCATTTTAATGAGTGGAGGTGTGTTCTGGGCCCTCAATGAGATGCAGGTGATTAAAGATATTAAGCGGATACACAGTCAGCCCGGCTGCATAATGCTATGTATATTCACAATGAGGTCAGACTGTCTGTTCTGGTCGTCACAGTTACTCTACCTGTGAGTTCAAGAACAATGACTGCGGATGCAGCCTGTGTTTGAGTGCAGCTACAATGAACCCGTCTTTGTTTTCATACTGTAGCCAACTACGGTATGACTGAGTTGTTTAATAGTTATAATCTTTTCAAAGTAAAGCTGTTTAAAACCATAATTAATATTGACTAATATGCAACGCTTATATTGTGATGGGTTTTTTTATTATATTGTTCCAGAGTTACTCTAAAGAGAAGAACATGAAAATGAGGATATCTTTCACAAAAAAACACGTTTAGCAGAAAATTACTTTTACAACTACATTTGATTATGTATCAAAACACAAACTGCACACTGCATTTTCATATCTATAATCAATTATTCCATGGAAATACAAACTGATTTTTTCTGTTTTAAAGAGAATACATTAATCTCCTGCCCATGTTTTATTGCCCTGGTTGGCACTGGCCTGCACAAGATTTTTATGATACAAGTAAAAATACAATGGTTTTACAGTATCAACAGCAGAATAAATCCTCTTTTTTAGCATTTAAATACATTTATTGTGTATTAAGAGGTAGTAGTTCATCTTTCTTGCTGCTGCGTACATATCTTTATATTCAGTTTGAGTCATATTTTTACAATCTGTTCAGTTTTCTCTTTTCTATTTTTTTTTACTGTTATGCCACAGTATTAGTTGGTCGATCATGGACTTCCCCAAATTCACCAGTTTTATTATTCATTGCAATTTTGTAGTCCAAGTTCAAGGATGTTGAAGCTACAAGTGTAGCTCCAGTCAAAATGTTCAGCTGTTGGATGTACTAACCCACACAATTCATTCAGTGCTCAGTTCATCTTTCCTATGAACACGACAGACAAGCGGTAAGCTAATAACGCTAAAAAGAAAAACTTTATTTTACACAAGAGTTTATCGCAGAGTAACTCTTGCTGATGTTAGAACTCTGTGCTAGCTATTACTACAGTACATGTTCAGTTTGGCGCTGTTTTTAGTCGTTTTTGTCTTGGGGAACATATGATCCGAGTCAGTGACGTTTCTGCTCTGCTATGAAACTACAAAAATGGCTGACCCGTTTGGCGACAAGGAGAGAAGACACAACTCAGAACAGAGAAGGAGCTACAACCAGGCCAGAACTTACAGCATGCGTCCACTTTACAACAATTACAGGTTATTGCTGGTATTGAGAACAGACATGATAATAGAAATGAATAAAAAAAGTTAAAAAGAATTTCTTCAGTGACCATCAAAATGTACAAGAGTGTAGGCTCAAACAATTCCTTAAGAGCAACTCTATAGTTTTTGCTCGTGTGAAATTTTCCACCAAAGAATAATGTATTCTCAAACAAAAGATTGACAAATTTCCCAAATTGAGGATAAGCCCCAATTACTCTGCACAGCAACATTCAAATCACGTACTAACTTGTAAGTCACATTAACCTCTCCTCCTCTTTCAGCTTCCTCCCTCTTTATTCCTGCAGTGTTTCACTTTTCTTCTTTCTCTCTCTCTCTCTTTCCTATCAATGATTGAAACTACTGTTGCTTTCAACTCGGTCCCAGCAGCTGAAAACTAATTTCTTTTGTGCACATTCAGGCTGTCTCTCGTTTCTGATCGCCAAACTGCTTCATTAACCTCCTTCTCGTGCTCGGAGGTAATTAAGTGAACAGCTGTGCGCTGTCTGACAACTCATCTTAGTGTTGCAACCCTCTGCGGGAACGCCGGCGAGGAAGCCGTCTTCGCAGGTGCGCGGTGTTTAGACAGCTCACCGGCACCTCTCCACCGCCATTTACTCTACAGCTGCAGGTCAAACGCCACCTCTTCAGATAATCAGTCAAAACTCTCCCAGGATCGGCAGCCAGCTCCTCTTCGTTGTGGTTTCACGTCGGCGCAAAAAGCTGCTTCTAATCGGTTTCAAACGCTTTAAGCTCGTTTCGTCTTGTGAAAACGGAGCTCTCGTGTAAAAGGAGAAGCATCGGGCAACCTGATGAGGACGCATGGAAGGCAGCCACATTTTTTTTATTAACCCAAGAGGTAATTTGGATGATTTGTCACTTAGCCAGTCATTCTAACCACCCTTATTTAGTGCCGATGGGGTTGTACAATTAACCCAGCGGAGTACAGTTTCCTCATTCCATCCCTCCAATTCAGCCTTTTTTTTTTTTTTACCTGCCATGTCTGCTTTGCATTGTAAGATGATCACATCTAAGGTTTATTAAGGCCCATAAATCACAGCCTTTCTTGCAGAGAGCTTCTGATAATCGTGTGGTGTTGTAAACCAGAGATCAGCTGGATTAGTCACATAAGCAGCAGAATTGATCAATTTAAACACTTCAATAAAACTGCTATGAACAGTAGACTAATGGCTACAGCCCTGTTTCTGTAAAAACAACAACATACTCTTTAGATAACCAAATCCTGTGAAAAACAGAACTGAAAGACAGCTGCACAATGTACATAAATTGTACATGTGTACACCTTTATACAATCCTAACTCTTTGGTGCAGAAAGTGGTTGAAAAAAGATCTAACTGTGGAGAATGGATTTCACATGAAAACGGACCTTTACTAACAATTCAGACTAGCAACATGGAAAAGACAAAACCAAAACTGTCAGGTGGTGATTCAAGTCAAAATTGTCCAAATACCACAAGTATTTCCGCCTTTCTTTCTTGCTTCTTTTGTAAAGTTTGTTGAAAGAAACTTTACAAAACTTTCTCTAAAGCTTATATCTGTTTGTGGTGCTTTTTTATCCTAAAGAAAAAGATATAAAAACTGCAGACATCTCATAAATGAGATATTAACATACATATTCAAAAATCTTATATTGTATTAAAAAGACCTTGTACACAAGTATCCAGGTGTATATACAAACATTTCCATCACAATGTTGAAAGAAACATAACATCGTATATACGGAATTTCAGAAAAGTTTTCATCCACATAAAGTCGCAAAAATCCATCCCTGAGGTTTGCTTTAACCATGCCAAACCCATAGGGGGCACTGTAGCGCAAAGCTAAAACCCATGTCAGCTAATCAGACTGCTTTAAAACAACCACAGCTTCCTGTTAGGAATTAAACATGACTCCAGTGTATAGATATAGGCATCAGGATAAATAAACACAAGATGATATCGATCAGGATACAGGATCGATGTGGATACTGCATTATTTGTTGCAGACTCTATGGGACCACAAATCTTTGTTTTCCCACACACAATTAGACCGTTGTCAAATCTCCACTATGGTTTGAGTTTTTATAAGTAATCCTTTTAGGAATATTAAATGGTGTTTTTTTTGTGTGGGTGAAAGGCCAAAAACGCACAAAAATGTATTTGTTTTTCCCACTATCAGACATTTTGAATATTAATGCTGCATGAACTCATGAGTGGATGTTGTTGGGAGGGAGCGCAAAAGTAATATAAGGGAATGCAATACTTTTGCGAGACAATGCAAAAGAAAAATATTCCTCCATGTTTCCTCCAGATAAATCCTCAACTTTTTGTGCAAGGAATGTTTTTCTTTCAAGGTTTTTTGTTTTGCTTATTTCCTTTTAGGAGACTTCTAGGTTTCCGTCACAAGTTATCACTATTGTAAAAAATACTAAATAATGTGTCAAATTCTGAAGAGACTCACACAAGGGTGCTGCTTAAGCTAGCTTAAACTCAGCTTGCTAGCCGCCAAAACTCAGGCAACCAAATCAATCAAAACAAGCAACATTGTCATCTTTACACTGAACAAAGAAATACCCACTGACATGACCCATTGTGGCACTTCCATGTAAATGACAGAAAAGGTGTGGCGGTGCTTGATTTTTGGCGAGAAAGCATAATAGGAATAAATTTGGATGTTTTCTCAGTCAGATGACCTGAGGGCATGTTGCTGATTTGAATGACGGCTGTTCTTCAGGCGTTGATAGATGGAAGGTGAGGACACGGGTGAGCGAGCAGCGTGGGCGGAGCAGGTAGGGGAGGAAGACGTCGTTTGAGCAGGGCCACCTCTGGGTTCAGCCTTCATTTTTACTCCTTTCTACTCCATTCTCTCTGCTGCTGACAGGCTGAGACATCGGTTCATCACGCTTTGTGTGGCCTTGGGAGTTTTTTTTTTCCCCCCTCCTCCTCTCCACATGAGATAGCTGATGTGCTCCTGTTGCCATCTTAAGCTGTTGTTTTACAGCCTGGTCATTTTTCTCTTATGACTATGACCTATTCCAGATCTTACCCCTTTTCTTACCTCCATTCATTTTTTTATGTGACGGATCTGCATTTTAACCGAATAATTTAAAAGTAGATAATGTTGATGATTGCCAGAGGCAGACGACATTGTGTGAGTGGCTCCACGCCGTATGTTATTTGACAGCAATGCGTTTCTAGACAGTGTCCGGAGCTTGTTCCATCGATTATTATTTTTCTTTCCACTTCAAAAAGACTAATGAGCCCACAGAATTCCACTAGAAAGGTTAATACAATATTGAAATGTCAGGAGATTAATGATATTGTTCTTTTTTTCCTATGGTCCTGTAGAAGCGGGTGACAAATGTCTTGCCCTTTTCACTCCTTTCCCTCCCATTTGTGATCTGCTTCTCATTCTCTTTCACTACGTTTCTTTCCATCCCTGATTTTTCCTCCATTCCTTTGTCTTCTGCTCGTTCTTCTTCACAGACCATTGTCTCCAGATACCGAGGACTCATCTCCCAGGCTCTTCAGAAATGCTGTAGCACAATGTAGGTGACTGGCTGTGCGCACCTGTCAGTAAATGAATAGCATTGATCCGTCTTCATTAGGAGGCAAACAAGACTTCAACACCACGAGTTTCCTTTCCATCAAGAGTGGAGACACTTGTGCTTATGCACCAGACCATCAAACTTTCAGCATGGCGGTACAGAGTGGCAGGTAAAATGCAGAAGAAAAGACAGGAAGAGTTGTACAATGACGAGCTCGATGCATGATGATGAACAGTCAAGACATCTGGGGATGTCTTCAGGGAAAAATTCAAGCACATGTAACCAGAGCTACCATGAAATGATTGTGTTTAGGCAGAACAGTATTAAGAAAATGGTGCAATTAGTAGAACTGTTGCCCTCCACAGTCAGGAAACAAGATGGTTGTCATTGCCCTGTCTGAATTATTCTGCGTGTCAAGAAAGTACTCACTTTCCATGTTTTTACCCTCTTTCCTCAAGTATCCCTTTAAGAAAATGCAGGAAAGAAATGTTTAGCGCTTGGCAAATTTATTAAAAGGAGAATACCAAGAAACCACGTCTAGGTATGACAATGAATCAGGCTCTTTGTAGATAGAAACAATTAAAAAGGTACATTTCCACTAAAACACTCAAATTTTAATCTCAATCTCAGGTCTATAGTTTATATTTAAGCATATTCTTGTGCTAGAATGACCCAGTCAAAGTCTAGACTGAAATTCAACTTCTGTAATCTGTAGCAAGATGTTGCTACAGATTGAACTGTAGCTATTTTGAGACTGAACTGAAGCTATTTTGCAAAAAACAAGTTGGTAGACGTGCCACGCTTGTTGAGACTTATTGGTCTGAAAAATAATATATATTTGAAAAACTCTTATTTTCAGCCACCTAACTGCTGACTGCCTTGTTTTTGTCTTTGGGTAGGCATGGCAAACATGTCCCCTATCTTTTGTGCTTGGTGTTTCTTTGCTGCGCATCTTGACTCCTCCCTTGCTCCAACAGCACCCTGGCAAGGGGTCCAAGTTTTAATCAACTCTGCATAATTGGAGTGATTCCCTGTCTTGCTGTATATTTCAATCCATCTGTATAATTACAGTGAATTAAAGCCTTTGTCAAAAGGAGTGGGAAGGAAGAAGACTCACACAGAGCCATTGCTACCAGTCCTCCCCCCTCTCTACCAGAGCGCTGTAGCTCACACAATTACACGCCATCTTGAGAAAAAGGAGAAATTACCTCCTTTGTCATCTCATTTTTCACTGGTGGGGTTAAACATGCACATGAGCCCCGACAATAATTAATGCCGCCAACGACTTTAGTGGAGTTAACACACTACCTTTGGTTCATTTTCACAGATTGGCGAGTTATCTGGTGTTCTTACACCGCTCCGATCCAACCAGTACCTCTGGCTTTTGCACTGAAGGACTGAGTGTTTTTTTTTTGTTTTTTTTTTGGTCAGTCGTGTCACTATGTGGTAATTACATCGATGAGACGAAAGGCAGCTGCTTGCAGGCAAACATGGGTCATCATTACTCTGTGTGAAGCGGCAATCCCTAAGGTAGGTCATTACTGCGGAGTGTCAATATCTGACGCCGTTCAAACATCAGACCTCCTAGGGTCATCCTTACTTCCTGTCCATGGTTCAGGCTGTTTTTTATCTCCTGGCTAAAAAAATGAAGCAATTCAATGCGTCAACAAGATCTTGGCCTTCCAATACCAAGCACAGAAATGCAAATCTCTCCATCTCTTCTCTTTACATTCCTGGCGCGCTGCTGTGATGCTGTCACTGGCTTCCTGGTTATAGGCCGACTCGTTGTCTCGTTCCCTCTAATTTCCTCATCTCATCCATCTTGCAGCCGACAGCCACTATCTCTTCCCCTACCTGTATGTGGCAGACATCTGGAGAGTATGACCAAATCACTTTACTATCCCGCGGGGGAAACAATCGTCCAATAACTTCCACCGCCATCCAGGAAGTCCTGCATTAACCATGAAGCTGGTTTGCCAAGTCATAAGGTTTCATTCGTTTTATCAGAGCTGCCAGATTGCTTGAGTAATTGCTATTCCGCGCCGTGCCTCTCTTCTTTATTACTCTAAACTCAATCCAGAAGTGGTTCGGCTCTGAGGTTGCATTAGTGTTTGTGGTTAATGCACAGGTGATATGCTGTAGGCATTGAGAACAATAACACGACCATTATGAAGGTGATAATGATGACAGTTGCTGCTTGAGTAACAGATCTGTGTTGCTCTTTGTCCATAATTAAATCAGTCTTTTTTCTTTTAGTTCCAGGCCCAGGAGACCTTATTTGCCCGACTCTGCGAAAATGAAGCAAACAAAATCTGCTTTTCCTTTTTGTCGCAAATGTTTCAGATGCAGCAAATATTAATACTAGTGAGCCATAGCCTGGGTTCTAACATTTTTAAATTAGGATTGAATTTATTGCGTAAGAAGCTAGCTGAACCAATCTTGTTCTGTGTGAAAAAGCAAAGGAAATTTTACCTGTGATTAACCATGTTCTTGTAGAAAGCTGTGTTCAATTTTAACAGTTTCAAGCAGAATAACATGTTGTAAACATCTTAATCTGCCTAATTATCTAAAAAATAAGATAAGAATTGCTAAGCATTTTTAGAGGCCATTGTACGTGGATATTCATGTACCGTGTATACTACAGTATACATCCGTATATCGTAGCCATTTTTGTTCAAGATTGTGCACAAAAACAGTGAGAGATCCAAGACCAGAACCTCCCAAAAACTTTAAATAACCAAAGAAGCATCCCAGAAAAAAGATTATCATACATGGTGGGGAAAGTATAAAGGCCTGAAGCTGTCCTGCAGCAGACCGGGAAGTCCAACTTTAAATTCATCTGAAATGACACGGCTCACCAACAAACAGGCAGCTGATGCTCAATAACCGGTCAATGTGGTCATGTTAAAACAGTCCTGCATAAAAGATTGGGCTGAAATTCCTCCAGAGTGATGGAAAAAAACTCACTACTAGTTATCACCAACTCTTAAAGACAGTTTCAGAGGGAAAATCGTATTATAGTGGCTAATCACTTGTTCAATTGGAGCCAGGTTGCGATTGGTACCATTTAATTGGGAGTGTAGCAAGATCTCGTCATACAAGATCTCACGATATAGAAAAAAGAAAAACAAAAAAACTCCACAATATTTTTGAGGTCATTGGTACCAGTACAGTTTCATCTCATGAAGTTGTAATAAAAGATGCCCCATCTGAATCACTTTACTCATCATTACTGCGATGCTTTCTGCCTCTTTCAGTGTCTCAGTAACTATGGCTACTCTGAGCTACTTGTTCACAACACTAGTTGCTGATCATATGTGATCAAAACTTTCTTGATATTCTGCTGATGTCGAAAAACACAATTTTGCAATTGCTGTGTTTCCTTTAAATATAAAACGCAATTAAAATCACTTGAATCGTGCATATTTGTCAATCTAATGTGTCATTAAAATAACATGCCAGCTAATCATCGTTCTACCACGTCCTGTCATCATCTTTGTGGGTTTTGCCAGTAGTGACATCCAGTCGTTGATCACATGATTCATGATTATTAAGTGTTCCCATTGCAGTTTTGCGAAATACAATAATTTCGATTTAGCCGAAAAACCTCCTCATGCTAGCGCAAAAATAATCAGAAAATGTGAGCCTTTTTGAAATTGTTGTGTTTCTATTAAACATATTCTTGTAATTCCAATAAACACACTTATATGGTCAATGGAAACGCAGCTACAATCCATCAACATCCTCTGGGGAATGTGGTGCTGCAGATCTTAGTTGAAGCACTGTCAAAGTCCAAAAAGATTAAAAGAAATCTGAAAAACACTGATCAGTTTAAATTTGTGGGGAAATCCATAATAAATACAGAATATGGGCCTTTATGAAGAAGAAATCTGATTTTTGACGTTATCTTAATATCAAAATCTCATCCCTTCTCATGCAGCATTGCGTCTCTTCTTGAGGTATCATAACACCCCCAAATTTAAAATTTTATATTTACCTGGGCTCTTTGGTTATTAAAATCTGAAGAACTGAAACATTTAAGAATGACAAAAAAAAACAAAAAACT
This sequence comes from Alfaro cultratus, assembly GCA_903066825.1. NCBI lineage: Eukaryota > Metazoa > Chordata > Actinopteri > Cyprinodontiformes > Poeciliidae > Alfaro > Alfaro cultratus. The sequence continues at coordinate 43,808 of CAEFZX010026083.1, forward strand.
TTTTTTTAAAACACATTGTATGTCCCATATCTTTCTGAAGCATCCGTCTTCAATTCTCCAACAATTTGAAACATTTAACAATAACCTTAGCCCTAGCCCAATTTTCCCCTTGCTACCTTTTTCCTCCTGACCCACCTCACCTTTCTGTCTCTCCATCATTGTCACTGCACTTCTAACTTCCCAGGAATTGTCGTTTTTCCTTGTAAAATGTTTCCGACAGCCAATTTATACAGTGGCAGAACGCATCTATCTCCCTGAAGGCTGAGAAGTGCTGCTCTCTCTATTTCCCTTCCCTGATTTCACTTGCGGTCAGACCTCCAGGTCTTCGCTCTGCACTTCTCAGTCGCAGTGCTTTTGTCCAACGATGGTTTGCTTCGAGTTTGGCAGATGAAGAATCAGGTGTGTAAAATCAGACAGAATTAACGTCCTTGATAAAGCCAAACTATCATTTTACTCCTTAGTTGCAAATGGATAGAAATTTGATTTAATACAAGGATTCATTTTAAAATCATCTTTTTAAATGGGGTGCAATCAAACTGATCTGCTCTGAAAAATGTGAACCCTTGAAATTTGTATCTTTTTGGTTACATCCAAAAGAATTTTATTTATCATTTTCCTTTACCTCTGTCTGATTGGATACCAACATTCCAACATTTGCTATATACAGTACAGACCAAAAGTTTGGACACACCTGGTCATTCAAATGGTTTTCTTTATTTTCATGACTATGAAAATTGTAGATTAGATTGTAGAAAAACCTGACAGGG
>CAEFZX010026085.1:0-19325 GCA_903066825.1 Alfaro cultratus
TACTTATTTCATTCATATGGCTCTTACTACCGTAATACGGAGCCTCAGTGAAAATGTGTTTATTATTATTAACTCTTTGGTACAAAAAACTGATTGAAAATCGATTTATTTACTGCATGTTTATGTCTATTAAGGCTGAGATGGATCTGAAAGCCCTTTAAACCATTCAGACTAGAACACAACAGACACAATTAAAACTGTCAGATTATTTATTACTCCGCGATAATAACTCAGAAATAGTCCAAATTAGGATGTATTTTTATTTCTTTCCTACTTACGGAAAGTTTCTGTTTATATCATAGGTGTTTGGTGCCTTTCAATCCTAAAGAAAAAGATATAAAACCTCACATAACCTGTTATTAAAGTAGAAAGTACGGCGGCCACCGTAAGAAAGGCTTACAGTATTTAATTATGCCGCATAACTGATCAGTACAGTATTGCGAGGGAACGAAAAAGAAAAAAAAAATCCCCATGTCCCCTAGGGGGCTCCGTAGAAATCTTCCTGTTCTAGAAAATTTGAGATAAAAAATTTCTGGGATTCTTTTCCAACATTTTTTTGACTTTTCAAACTCAGAAATGCCCATTTTGTTTTCGGCTGAAATGTTCTGATCTTTTTGTTTTCCATCTGGCCCCGATACTGTCGTAGGTTTCTGGTTCCCGTCCCTGACTTGATATATTCATATTTATATAAATATGTGTAAATATGCTGTAAACACTGGATTACAGACGCTGCATGAAGCTCACACATTACATCAGGATACAGGCGGAAACACAAAGCAAAGCCACTAAAGCGGGTTTTCTCCGGCGGTTCTACAGGAGGCTGTCCAGGTTCCTCTCGTTGCTCGTCTTGTCAGAACCGTCGGCCGGGTTGTAGTTCTCCTGGTACTGCTGCAGGGCGGCGACCACGTCGTGATGGCCGAACTGCACGGCTTCGTCCAGCGGCGTGTTGCCCCACCTGGCAGGAGGACAGGCTGGACTCAGAACCAGGCCGGACCGGATAATGGACCTGGTGGACGGGACTCACCTGTCTTTAGGGACCGGGTTGACCTTGCAGGCGTCCAGGAGGAAGCGGACCACCTCCAGGTGTCCTGGAAGCAGACAGAGACGCTAACTGAATGACAATATGGCTGACAGACTTATCAGCTGATACATTTATTTAGTTTTTGTTTCAAATATGTAAAAATCCTGCCAAACTAGTGGAGTGACCATTCCTGTGACCATGGAGTGAAAACCCACGTCGTTTTTCATTTTTAAGCAATTTTGAGGCATGATGGAGAAACCTGAAACCACGACTCAGCAGGTTGTTACTAGGCAACCAAATAATGACCGAGTTGCTAGGTAACCAAAGAGCAAGTGAGTTGATGCCGTTAGAGGTTGCGCGGCTAAAGCCTTTCCTCTGCCTACATCTCCCAGAATACTGTGCGGTCTTGGCTCGGATTTAAGACATGATATTTTTTGAAGGTTCTGGTTCCGGTTTACCTTCAGCTGCGGCGACATGGAGAGCCGTCCTGGAGTCGTAGTCCCTCTGCTCCATGTCCATGGAGGACAGGGCGAACCTGAAACACACACACACACACACACACACACACCCGTCTTCAGCCGGGGCTCTGGACCAGAACCAGAACCCGACCAGAACAGGTCCGGGTTCTGAACTGAACCGTGTCGGCCGGATTCAGGTTATCGTCTTCGCTGCTAAGTTTCCTCCATTTTGCTGTTTGAGGTGAAGTTGGGTCACGTAGACCAGCAGGAAAACGATCCCAGTTCCAGTATAAACTGGTTATTGGACATTTAACTTCCGGAAAAAATATAATCTAAAATAAATCTTAAAAACTTTAATATAATCTTCATTCCTCTGAAAAGTTTATGTAAACTTCTGACTGGACCTGCAATTTATCGTCAAATACTTAGCTAGCTTAGAGCTAAATAGCTAATATGCTAACGCACTAGCCGATAAACGGAAGTGGACTATCAAAATAAAAGCTGGGTCTAGAGAAACTGCTGCTGGTGAGACGCTGAGGAATCACTGTTACCATAGATTCATTGATAAAAATCAGCGTTGCATTTAAAACGGCTCATCCTTGTTCTAAATAAATGTAAATGTTGGACAGGAACAAACGAATAGATGTGACAATAAAGATTATGAAGAGGTTCCCAAAACCCAGCTTTTATTTTGGTAGCCCACTTCTGCTTAATGGCAAGTGAATTTGCAGATTATCTAAATATTTATCTTTGGACTATCTAAATATGTAGCTTGCTAACTACTGTGACCTAATATGAACTAATATTTAGCTAGTTAAATAGCTCCTTAGTGTTTGTATCTCCGAGCTTCAATGGCTCCAAACTAAATATTTAGCTTCCTAAACATAGTTAGAGGAAAAGCTCAGAGCTAAAAGCTCCCAACATTTACACAGCAATGGCTCCGAACTACAGTTAGCTTGATAACTAAATATTTAAGTTAATTTCCACAGCTAAATAATTAGCTTGCAGATTAAATAGTTATTTGATTTTTACCAATGAATAAATAACATGGAAATAAAACTTGAGCCCCTTTAGACAGGCTAAATGAAGGATATTATTACTGCCAATGGATCATACAATCCAGAAACATCCATCATGCTCATTGCGTCGCCACTAGGGGGCGGTAAAGCGCAAAGCTGCGACAGTGCAGAGCTTGTTGAGTAAAACCCTGATATTGGATTCAGCGGGAGAAATGCTCACCTCCTCAGGGCGGAGACGTCTCCTGTGTAGGCAGCGAACAGCAGGTTGATGACAGACTTCACCTGAGGACACAATCACAGACATCAGCTCCGCCACCTGATGGCTTCCGGGTGGTTGGTGGACAAACCGCTGCAACATGGCGGAGACCGGATGGCCTGAGATGATCCGCTCAAAATTAATACAGTAAACTGTAAATATAAAAATCTGTATGAAAACCAATAAGATGAGTTTTGTTCACCTCTAAATTTAACCTTCTTTGAAGCGTTGAAGTTAAAGCAATAGAAATTAATCTGCAGGATAAACAGAAATACTGTATGAAGATAGAAAAATCAGACTATTAAGAAAAACTTCAGTGCATGAAACTACTGAACATCCAACAGGCTGTAAAATCTCACCGGTAGACATTTAAAATGGCCATGATTACGTTCTGGACTCCCAGGAGAAACCTAAAACTGGTTTATGAAGTTTCTACTGGTTTTAGTGGAGTTTAGCCTCTCGTTGTAAAACCCAGCTGGAGTCAGGATCCCAGCTAGTTTTAATCAACCTAAATCCACATTTTCTATGTTTGAATTCTCAGATTATTTCCATTTTCTGTCTAGAATGAAAATATTTGGATTGTCGTCAGTATTTGACCTCTAAGAAAAACTAAGAGTTTTAAATGTAAAGGAATCAATTCATCCAGCAGCTCTACTCTGAACTCCTCTCCAATGGTTAATAAAAGATTAACTAAAAAGAAATGGGCCCAATAGCAAACCCTGTGGTACCCCTAACTGACGTAATCCCTGAAGCTCCGCCCCCACGATGATGACCAACAGCTTCAAACACCCAGTAGGAACTAAACTGCTCTCTTTATCCTTGCTGGGTTCAGTTAGAGTTGTGGAACAAAACAGGAAGCTGATAGATAAGAGCTTTATTTTATTTCATACATGAGACAAAAATGGCAAAACAAGAAAAATCAAATGAACAAGGTAGACCATCATGTCTGCTCCAATCAGCTGACAGGACAGATCATGGATTCATGGAGACTAAATACACAATCACAAACATAAAGACTTGGAAATGTAAGGTTTCATTTCTACATTTGTTTATTTTCACAATTTAACATGAAATCTTTGGTTTGAGTCCAGAAACCTCACAGTTCCAAGTCAGACAGTAGCAGAAATGATCTTTATTCATCCAAGTTGCATCTGTAGCGACCATTTCATAAAGAAATAAAAGTTTCAGCACAAGAATCAACATAACAGAGAAAATAAAAACATTTAAACTCAGCATGCAAGATGAGAACTCAAAGAAACGAAATGACATGAGCAGAAAACATAAACGGATGATTTTCATGAGAACAATCAGTAACAGATTCAAAAGCTCCGCCAGCGTTAAGCTCACACAGTGAGACGATTCCTGATTCACAGCAGATCGGAGGAAAACGTCGATTTCAGAAAAACAAAAACAGGTTTAAAGTGTTACAAATGAAACTTTTTATGACCCCCAAGGATTTTAATGGAGCGCATCACGCAGAGTGGAAAAGCAGAAAGTCAGCGGCGTTTTAATTCATTCCTATAAAAAAAACAAAAATCAAAAACCTGAATCAACAAATGATTTCCTGAGTTCCTCAGGGATCCATCCTCAGACCAGTTTCTTTCTTTCTAAAGAAACTTAAAATTCACTTCTACGCCGATGAAACTGTGAGTTACAACTCTGCAATTTAACTTTGTGCTTCATTTTGGTTAAAGTTTTGTCTATTTACAGTGAAATCATGCTGTAACCTGATTTAGCTTCAAATCGTCTCTAAAGGGCCTTAAAGCAGTCGAGGCTTTTGAATCTTTATGTACAGAGAAATAAAAGACAAAAATGAAACAAAGGAGAAGAAATGTGACAAAGTAAAAAACGTTTTCACATAGATTTTTTGCTCCAGCAGCGTCTCTCTGTCTGAGCTCAACTCCATCCCAAAACCAGTTGAACGGCTCCAGCACCAACTGGTGCAGCCACCAGTAAGGCCTTTCACCTGCAACGCCTTCAGGTCCCTGCAGGGGGCGACAGCAGCCGGCCAAAGTTTCCATCCGACACAAATAAAAGAAACCAGAAAGCAAAATACAGCTGCTGCTCTGAGCATCCAGCAGAACAGATCAGTAATACTGAAAACACACTGCAGGCCTGAGACCAGAACCGAGACAAAGACCAGAACCAGAACCGAGACAGACACCAGAACCAGAACCGAGACAAAGACCAGAACCAGAACCGAGACAGACACCAGAATGTAGAATAAAACGCTGCTGCCTTCGTCTCACAGCCATGAAGAAGAATCAGATCCACTGATAATTTACAGAAAAGTGATACATTGAACAGATTTCAGCTTGTTTTCCTTTCTGATCATTTAGTTGACCTCTGACCCTAGAGGAGGAACACTGTGCAAAACTCTTCATCCTTCAAGCTTTCTGAGGATCTTTACGTTCAAACAGATTTTGATTCTCAATTACGATTTTTTTAATAAAATCTGATTTTTTTCTGTGTCGTCGTTCATGCTCCCATTTAAATGTGACTTTTGTGAACAATTTACGACCCCAAAGCAACCTGGATGAAGAAGACCATGGCCTGGAAAAGCTCTGAAAGAAACACGAACTGGATCAGACCGGACCAGGACTTTATTGTAGAGTTTCCTGTGAAACTTTAAAGCGTCGTTTCTGTCAGTTATTATTTATAAAGCAGCAAAACGTCTGCAAATTTTCTGTAAACCTGTGGGATTCGGAAAGCAGCCGAGAAAAACGAAGAGTAAACCCGGAGTGAGAAGGAAAACCCGGAGCGGGAAGGAAAACCNGAAGGAAAACCCGGAGCGGGAAAGAAAAACCCGGAGCGGGAAGGAAAACCCGGAGCGACCGGAGTCTCGGCACCGAGTGACAGAGGGTTGATGACAACACAACATTTTTGATAAAATGTACCTTAGAAACAAACACTGCATGATGATTATTGTTTTTTTTTCTGGAAAGTGTGGCAGGCATCTATTTGCATTCAGCCCAATTTACTCTGATGTCAGTAAATAAAATCCAGTGCAAGCAACAAAAATGTTTTCGTTTCTCTGCAGCGTCGGTTTTTAAAAGTAACGACTCAAAATAAAACAACTTTTCCAGCTGTTAAAAGAGGCTGTGCACTGCTGCTCAGATGGCTTAAAGAGACAAAATGAAGCTCTTTGAAAATACTTTTGTCCCCATTAAATCGTGGGCAGTCACGGTGTGGGACCAACGCATCCAAATTACACACAATAAAATGTTCATGATTAAAACTGAGATCATTTACACTTGACTTTAAATTGATTAAAATAAAAGCAGAGAAATCGACTGGAGGTTCAGGATCTACTGCAGGAGGAAAGAATTAACAGCAGCTGATCATTAATACTTTAAAGTTTTATGGATAATTTACTTAAATACCATAACTAAATACATTTTATAGCTTTAAAATTGGACTTTTCTGTAAAATCCAGCAATTTTCTAACTTTTCTAAACAAGATCAGAGCCTTATTTTCCTAAATCTTTGTCCAAACTGTCAGTTTCCAGAAATTAAAACACTTTCCAACAATAACTGAGCCTCCATGCAGACTGCATCACCATATGACACTTACATTGTTGTGCAAAATCTAGAATATTTCTGCAAATCTGAACACAAACCAGTTCTCCGTCCTCATTGGCTGAATGCTTATTTGCCCCGCCCCTTGGAGGCAGAGCCTCTTGTTGACAGAGAAACCCAGAAAACCCGGCCGGTTCTGCAGAATCTGGAGTGAGATGAAGCCGATTGTCGGATCTCAGAGATTCAGAGCAAATATGAACCAAATGAAACAGTAAAAAGAGCTTCCTGACTCGTCCCCATAGCAACCGCTTCACAAGCAATAAACAGTGGTCTACATGGTTTATAAATATAAATATGGGGTGGAGCAGGCAGTGGAGGTCAGGGGTCACTCGGCGACTTTGTCCATCCTATAGACTACAGTGGTGGAGCTGTCCTGGTCCGTCTCCGTGGGAGACACTTTTTTCCAGAGCGGCGCTTTCAGAGCCAGTTCCTGCTGCAGGCTCTCGTAATCCATCGGTCCGAAGCTGTGCTGCTGTTTCAATCGACACGGATAATCAATTAGTCTCATTACCGATCGCTTTGATCAGCAACAACAAAACACCTGGAGGAGTTTATCATCAGCAGCTCGGATTAAAGAGCCATGCGGCTCCGGTGGCCGAAAGGGAAGCGCCGCCATGCAGCGTTGCCCTTTCAACACCAACCGCCGAGGTCAGAGGTCACCATGAACACATCACCAGCCAGGAGCGACGCATACAGGCTCTCACACACTCACACACACACACACACCCTCTGGCTTTAGGACCTCATCTCTCTAAATATTTAACAAACTAACTAAATAGTTTGCTCCAAACTAAATATTTAGTTTGAAACTGACATTGAAAATTAATGAACATGGTGGAAATTTGAAAAATGAACCCCCATTTTCTCTCATGAAAGCCTAAATAATCCAAATTAATTTTTTGATTAACTGTACAAACGACATCCCATAATTTCCGTTGGCCTGGGAGAAATCCTGAGAAAGCCTGCAGTCATGTGGGGATCCTCAGGGTTCATCCCTGGCCTGACGGCCTCACCGGACCACCTGCAGGACGTAAAGCCACTTCACGAATCTGAGGTCACTGGGTTTTCTAGGCCCGACTCTCTACGATCTTTGACCTTTAAAGGTTTATTAAAATCCTTTATGAGGAACCTGGATGTGACTTTTGACAATAATCTGACATTAAATCTAGTTTCCTCCATGCCGCTCCTCTGGGTTGGAGGGAAAACCGTCCAGTAAATCTGACCCGGTGACAGAGGGTGTATGAATATATTTGAACCTGTATGTATAGTTATGACCCTTTGCTGATCCCTTCATGATGAATGGATGGAAACTTCTGACCAGAGTGGCTTGTTTGATTTGGGAAGGATCAGACACTGAGGTTTGCCGTGACGACCGCTAGCTGATGGCCGACGCGGCGGTAACGCGTGGCGTCCTGCGGGTCCTTACCCTCTGGTCGCCTCCCTCTCTGCGCGGGTCGTGCTTCTTGGCGAAGTGCCTCAGGTTGTCATAGTTGTGGAAGTTGAAAAGTTCGACCAGATCCTGAAACGACAGGAAGTCGTTAGCTTAGCTTCCAGCAGGACGCTAACCGTTAACCGGGACGCCATCACTGGTTAAACAGCTGCAGTCCATCGACGTCTGGAACGTCTCCATTCAATACGGAAGATTTTAAGGGTTTGAGGTTGAAAAATACAAGATTCTTCAGACTATTAATCTAAATCATTTGTTTAACGTAGGAAATCCGGCCTGGTTAAACTAAACCAAAATATAGAAGCAAAACCATTTAATATAAACTTCCCCTACAGACCAGAGTATCCTAGAGTTTGGTCCAGACTCATCTACACGAAAACACAATGTTGCTAGATATGTTTCCTTTTTGGAAATATTACTAAACTTACCGCTAGTCGCTTTCTTGGGGAAAAAAACAAAACAAAACAAAAAACAACAGCTAAATATGTCCCTAAAAAACCAAAGGTTGAGTTTTTGCACTGAGAAATAAAAGATGCTACGTTTGTTGATATTTCTGAAATGGTTGCCCCCAAAGTCTGAAAAGCTGCTAAATGTAGCAATAGAGTGAATAAGTTAGCATCAGTGGTTCTGTCGTCCTGACCACACCCCCTCTGAGACTTGGCCACGCCCCCAAGTTATCTTGGCTCCGCCCCCTTTTGGTGGACCGTTTCAGACCTGTCAGGGGCGGGGCTAAGCTTTCTCATCAGGTTCAGTTACTCTAACCTGATCAGAGTAAACGTCCTGCGTTAATACGACTGGCAGGCGGGTTCTGGCCGTACCGTGCAGAACTGAATTCCTCGGACCGAGTTTCCCAGTTTGTCCAGCGGAGGCGACCAGCACATGATTCCCATCACGTTGGGAACGACCAGCAGGATTCCTCCGGCCACCCCAGACTTGGACGGCAGTCCGACCTGCGGCGGGGGGGCAGCAGAGCGGTTAGAGGAGCAAAACCACCGGGAGCGGATCGGATCGGGTCGGACCGGGCCGGGCCTCACATGGAAGGCGAACTGTCCCGAGAAGTCGTACATCCCGCAGGAGTGCATCAGGCTCAGCGTGTTCCTCACCGCCTCCGGGCTCAGCACGCGCTCGCCCGTGATGGGACAGATGCCGCCGTTGGCCAGCGTGGCGGCCATGACACTGGCACTCTCACAGGTCACCTCGATGGCGCACAGCTGGAGGCGCAGAGAAGAACAGTCAGCAAACAAAATGGAGGACAAACGGTGCAAAAATGAGCTGAAGAAACTTCATGGAGGAGAGAAATAACAGAAAGTAATATTCAGCCATTCGTATTTTATACTTTTAAATGAAAAAACTCACCTGGAAGTAAAGGTCCAGCACAGACGTCATGTCGGTTCCTTCAGGGAAACACTGAAGAACAAATATTAGACATTTTACCACCAGAAAAACTAATAATACAGATGTAAACGGATCAAATACTCATCATAAATAGCTTCATAAAGAAACCTCCCGCTGATGCTTGGTTCAGTTTTTATTTACAAAAAAAAAAAGGAGACGATTCAGTTTACATTCCTAAACTGGAGCTTTTCAAACCCTTCGTGAAACTTTGTGATGTTTGTTTGGAAACAGGAAGACGACGGATCTCCGAGTCTTTTAGAGTCGCAAAATATTAGCAAATGTTCTGTTGCTGACATCAGATGTGAAATCTGTTACAAAATGTTGGTGTAGAAACTTACCCTACATTTACTTGAATGACAATTTGAAAAACAAAAAACCTTCCAGGAGTAATTTTGCTACATCTTATGAAGTATTGCTAATTTTGAGTCTAATCTCTGGATCCTCGACTCGCTGTGAGAAACTTTAATAAATGAAGAACAAATTTGTTTTGATCACAAATGCATCAGATACAGCCTGATGGGTTACGTCAAAGTGAGACCTCCTGTTTATAAACCAGCTTCATTCTATTTTAGTTTCCTAATGTATGCATTATTTTACAAATACTTTATTTGGAAAGGTGTTGAAATTGTTATTTTGTAAATATAAAATTTATTTCTTCATTTTAATCTTTAAAATAGAAAAATTTGGACAATTTTTGTAGTTTTTAAATATTAAATCAGAAAGTATCCAGATACCAGTTTGATTTTTGATTTAAACTAATTACTTGTGAGAAGTAAAACGTTCCTCTATGCCGATCAGACAATCTGTTACGTTCACCAAGCGTAGATTAGATCAATTGTAACATATTGTGCAGTTTTTCAGGGTTTCCACAGTTTAATGAAACTTCCTGATATGAGCAGATGGCCGACCTTCTTCTCCTTCAGGTAATATCCGATGGCGAAGTTTCTGTCTCCAGACTCGCGCTCCGACTGGAATCTGTCAGAGGGCAGAGAGCCGCGTTACAGGAAGCCGCGTTACTGGAGGCGTCAGTCAGCGCCGCCAAGCGGCCGCTAGGAGCTCATCATCATCATCATCACCACATGATGATGATGATGTAACAGGAGCCTCAGATGTTTACCAGAAAACACTCCCAGCATGCAGGCAGCCGCCGTCTTTACATAAACCAGTTCAATCACATGACAGAACGGCCGAATGTTGGAAACCAGGAAGAATTCAAAAATTAAACTGAAAAATTTCAATAAAAACGAGCAGAAATTCTTGTAAAAAACTAAAACAAAAATAAAAAACAGGAAAACTGCAAATAAAACTGCAGGATTTCTTTCCTCTGAAATGCATAATTTGATGCTAAAAAGACAGAAACATTCAAAAGGTAAAATAAAAAACACAAAAATGTAATCAAGTTGTTTTAAAGTTAAAATAAAATAAACAACTGAAATGCGTCTGAATCCTGACGATGTTTCATCCTTCACAACATAAAATAAATTTCAGAAACGACGCCGTTCGTATTTTTCCACCTCAGTGATTCACAGGTCAAAGTTCAAATTGACATAAATTCATTAAACCTAGAATTATTTGAGTTCTGGACAAAAAATGAATGAAAAAGCAGCAAGAAACTCTGGAGGAGAATCGATCAGTGCTGCTGATCAATCAGTTCACAATAATCAAAATAATCATCAATTATTGATTATTCTTGGTATTTAGACTCAAAAATAGACAATTTGCTAAAAAAAATAAAACAAATATAGCTTAACGTGCCAATTTTTTTATCCAATTAATCAGAATAATTGACGACTAAAATCTTGGTTCGTTGGAGCCAAAGCGAAAAAATAAAACATGATTTTCATTAACATCGATATCGGTCTGATAAGTGAAGCCGAGCCGATGTTAGAAACTGACTCTCGTGTGACGCTGTGTTGAATTTTCAGAAACACGGCTGTAAATGTTGCTGTAAATTTGGCAAAAAGGACAAATTTATTCCTGTAAATGAAATGTTGAACTGACTAAACTCTGATGGGTGATTTCTCCCTCTGCAGAGATATTTTAGAAAACCATCCAGGACTTTCACTAAGATAATCTGGGATTAGCAATCTGGTTTTGGCTTCCTTATAACTTTCAATATTTCAGATGTGGGTCCAGATTTTCATCCCTGCTGATGATAAATATTATTGTGTGTTGATTAAACGCAGAGACTCACGTGGCGTTGCTGAACCCGACATACTCGTTTCCTGCCATCTTTTTCAGAAAGTTCATGACCTGGAAGAGAAACAGAGCTGCTGATAGGCTGCTGACCGGATGTGGGGAACATTTAGGATCTGATTACTCACATAGTCAAATTTCTCTGCGTTGCTGGCAGTTTGCTGCAGAGAGAACAGAAGAAGACGACAGTGAGAGGAGGTCCTCCAGCAGGGGGCAGCAGAGGACACTAACTGCTGACAGGTTAAAGCTACAGAATTAGAAATTATTTTATCACAAATAAAAACCTAAACGCTGCAGCTTTGCCTCTATAAAGTGACATTATTATTATGATTGTTTCTGAATTTAAGGAGAGAAAAGTCTGCCTGCAGCTGGAGGAGATTTTAGTAGATTAGCTAATCTAGAACAACCAGATTTGCAGTGTGTGTGTGGGTGTGTGTGTACGTGTGTGTGTGCGCGTGTGTGCGTGCATGGTGTGCAGGTGACAGCTGGGTTTCTGCATTATTTGTTACGATAATGCAGATGTGGATGCGCTGAAGAGGTTATCAGCCCAAACAGATGGGGAGGAGGATGGAAAGAGGGAGGAATGGCCCTCACTGCCTCAGGAAAACACAGCAACAACAATCTGCACACATGCACATGTGAAGAGTTAAAACTGAGCGAGCTGCACTCAGTGACTGATCTGATCAGTCTGTCTGCACGCTGTCACAGATGGAGGTGTTAACAGTCACTACATGGCTCTAACGGCTGATTGGAGGAGAGGACAGAGAGAAAGGAGGGAGAGTGGGGGGTCAGAGGATAGATATGGAAAAGGAAGAAAAAATTACCAACGTCATTTGACCTGCAGCAGCAGTCATTATTTCCCACAGTTCCTACGTCTGGAAAATATGCAACATACACACAAACAACAACAACATGTAGCCTTGAAGCAGCAGTAACACAGTGGGGGGTCAAGGCGGGCGGCGGCCCCGCCGTCACCCACCGGCGGAAATCCAACCAGCTACAGGCTAAACATCAGCTTCACTTCAAAACTTAGAAACAAAAGCAAACAAACATTTTAATCAAACATCACTGGCTGGTTTTACTTTGCTGCAGATTCAAAAATACTTTTAGAAACAGGTGGGGGAGGGCCCGGTTCAGGGGTTGCACAAGTTCAAGGGTCAATTCAGCTGCAGTGCTTATGCTTCAGAAGCAATGCTGGGCACCCATCTGCTAACATGCTAATAGCAGAGCTAATTTTTAGCTTGGCGCTTTAGCATTTTAGAACGCCTAGCTTCCCCTACATTAATTTTTCCAAATAAATTTGCTTGGATGTTTTATAAACATCCAGTTGAATCAAGTTTGAGTTTAGGTCATCTAATCATTAATCATGCTCTTATTTTGAAGAGGATGAAGGTCATTTACGCTGCAGTTTCGTCTCCTCTGTTTTTATTCACTAATAATTTTATTTAAAGCAAGAAGGAAATAAAATACAGAAAAATACTATATTTAAGGCCATTATAGCTATAATTATATTAGAGTTTTTGCTACATGTTGTGTTATAATGCTCTAGCATTAGCTTGGACTAAATACTGCGTCGGTGTCGCGCTGTAGCATTAGTGGACCTCATTTTCATGACTAGCTCTTTAAGGTTAGCACAACTAGCGTCTCAGTTAGCGGTGCCCACCACTGTCCAGAAGCCTAAACACCAAACACAGCGGAATTAAAGCCGTAAGATATGATCTAATTTATTGAATTTAAAACAGACGAAAAACAATCAGTCCATCTGCTGCTTAAATAAACTGAACTATTGATTATTGCCGGTCTACTATTATTAATTAAATGTAAGTTTATACAGGAATTCCTGTGCAGAACTCAATACCAAGAGTCTTGCTAGCTAGCCTGCAGTCTGCTGCTTTACAGCGATGCTGCTATTAGCATTATCATGTCAATAAGAGGACTGGGCTCATTTTGTTTTCACAATTCAATAGCTGCAGTGAGTTTGACCTAAGAACCATCTAGATGCCCAAAAGAATCTATTTGTGTTTGATTAGTTGGTTCTGAAATGCAGCCTCTGAGTTGGTATTTGACCTTCTCAGTGAAACCAGGTGACGGTTTCCAGCAGCCAGGTGTGGAGCGCAGCAGGAAAACCTGGCGCCTCATAAACCACTGGAACCCGTCTGAGCCGACAAGCACAGGAGGAGCTGCTTAAACGCCTCCTGCTTCTATGAGCAGCTTCAAGATTATTTCAGGAATTTAAAGTCCTATTTGGTTTTTTATTCAGCAGCTCCATGTTTGTCTTTTAAATGCAGCATTTATTCCAGGTTTGTGTCTGCTGCAGAGACTTTGGTTATTTTCAGATGCCAACAGGAGCTGAGGCCTCTAAAAGCCCAGAGGAGCGTCCGAGTGTCGTTGGTTTTATTTATATCCTGGAAGGCTGAGAAACGCTGAGAGTCAGAAATATCCAAACTCAGCAGGAGAAAAGCAGCAGAAATCGTCTAAAGTGGTTAAAGCAGGAGATTTTCTCAGGGTTGTTTTAAACCTGAACAGTCAACAACAAACATTTCTGCTATTCATCATCATTTTTAATCTGGAGTAGCGGCTCAGAGGTCCCACCCTTCACAGATCGATTCTGCTTTTACCTGAATGAGCGAAGTGCAAACGATGGCTCCAGCGTTCACCATGGGGTTGTGGGGCTTATCTGCCAAAACAACAGGAGCTCAGTTAGCCGCCGCCGTCACAGCAGGAGTTCACAGAAAAATCATCAACAAGCGCAGAACAAACAGACCCAACACAGCACAAATAAAGTAAAGGGATGAAGGGATTCATTTAAAACAGAAACTCGAAAAGCAAAAATTTTCTACAGGTTTTCAAAGCCGAACGAGTCAGGTTAAATTAATACACTTTATTATGTATTTATTTTTAATTATGTCCTAATTTATTAGTCATTTTAAATTTTCATCATCATTATTCACATTACATATTTTATTTGTGTTGTATTTTCATTTGCATCATCATTTTATTATTTTGATTTTTATCACTAATACTTTTCTTAGATATTATTTTAAGTTTTAGAATTATTCTCATTCTTATATATATTACTACACTCCTGACCCCAGTAGGGACAACGGTGTTAGAAAATGGATGGATATATTACAACAGACGTCCATTTTTTTCATTATATTTTATTTGCAATGCTATTTTTTAATTTGTATTGTCAATTTATTTTTATATCATTCTTATATTTTTATTTTTACTCTTAACCAGATGTTAAAAGCAGAGCTGCGGGATCTGGAAACCCAAGATCTACTTTCTGTCAAACTGGTTCTAGAAGCAGCTCTTTGCTTCTGACAACCAATCAGCACAGGAAGTGTTTACTGCGAGTTAAACCACGTCACGGGAGAAAACAGCCACATTCCTCTCTACGCAGCAGCAGCAGGACGCAGTTCCGGTTCTGACCCGGTAAAGTCTCACCGTCTTCGTTCAGGAAGAGTTTGTTGAAGCGCAGGCCGCTGGGCTCCTTCCCGATGAAGCTGTGAACATACTCGGTTCCGTGGTCATGAACCGCCACGGCGTATTTCAGGGGCTTCACACAGGACTGCAGGCAGAAGGGGACCTTAGTGTCGCCCACCGTGTGCCTGAGCAAAAAACAAAAACACTCATTAAAGGTCAACATACAGCAGGAGGTTAAATAATCAGAAGCCTTTAAGTAGATCAATAAAACAGGTCACAACCTCATAACAAACATTTTTATCTTTATGGAGTCGTTTTTCTACAGATACACGCTGAGCCAATCAGAAAGCAGCTTCAGGTACACACCGCCATTAATCATTGATCAGTACTACTGCGAATTATCTTCCTGTACAAGTTTCCCGATTTCAGAGAAATAAACGCCTTTAGACATGAAGTCTAATGTCTCCACGTGAGGACATGAAGTCCTCTAATGGGAGAACTGGACCAGGAACAACGAACATACTAACATTTGTTCTGACGGTAAACAGCTTAGAAAAACACAAAATATGTTTTACAAAGTCCTACGAAGGCCACTTAAAAGTGTTATTTTGCATAAAATACTTAATTTTTAACACAATGAATATATTTTTACTCACATATTGTGTTCATTTGTGACTGAAATACTTTATTTTATGCTTTTCTACCAAGTGTCGTTCCGGTACAATTACCGCTGCTAAGCTAGCGCGGCAACTAGCATGCTAGCGCCGAAATGCTAACAAACAAGGAACTGTTATTTCGTTCTGAAAACACAGTCTACGTTAGACTAGTTAGTACAATAACAAGAATATATGATAAACACTCGATGGAAATCATATCCATGAGGTTAGTGATCGTCATCAACCCGTAATTTAACTAAAACTCTACGGCTTCTTCGAAGCAGAGCAAGATGTAGCACCGCCACCGTGTGGTGTAACTCGGTACAACACCTCATTAAATACTTCACGTTATCAATTAAAACAAAGACAACGTGGTGCCCGTTTATTTTATGATTGTGTTGTTGCTGGTTTCATGCTAAAGTGTATCTAAAGACATAAACCCCTGTTGCTCCACGCTGTCGTGTAAAATGTGGCGTTTCAGTGGAAAACATCGAGTTGGTGCTGGAAGTCTCACCTCTGTCCATCGACGGTGCAGAGCGAGACGGCCCACAGGTCCGGGCTGAACTTGGCGAGCTGAGGAATGTAATCTGCTACCTGGAAAAAGAGGCGAGGCCGTAGTGAGAAAGGAAGGCATCGCCTTTCAGCCCTGAGGTTCAGGGTTCAGTGGAGCGCCTCCGACAACAACAACCCGTCCAATCTGCTTCTGCAGAGGAGAAACGGACAAATCCGCCCAGAGACGACCGAAACCAGCTGCTGACCTGAAAAACTACGTACACCCCATGAATCTCCTGTTTCCAACGTTTCCTGAAGGTTCTACCACAGCTTTTCAATCAGGACGAGTCTGGACTTTGACTAGGCCATCATTCCTCCGCCATAGTGCTGATGTGCTGCGTCTGGTTTCCTCTATCTTGGTCCAATGTCTCTGGTCTCCTCTGACCAGAGGACATTGTCCCAGAAGTCTTTCATCCAGTGCAGCTGCTAACCTCAGTCCAGTTCTCGTTTTAATTTAATTTTTTTGATAATTTACTTAATATAGATTCTTTATTTTTTATCATCACCTTCCTGAAATAAAAGCCTGTGCCATTTTTTGCCAAAAGTTTTCTTCTTTGCATTAAAAAAATGACAGGTCATTAGTTTAGGAAGTGGATTATTTTTAAATTTAAAAATAATAATAATTTAAACTTTAATTTTGTTGTAATTTCACTGGTTTTATTTTTACATTTTACTTTAATTATTTTATTTTCTTGCATTATTTTTTATTGTATTATTTATCTTTGTAATTTTTTTTCTACCAAGTTTTAACATTTTTACTTTTATTTAAATTTTTTTTACTTTATTACATTTTTAACTTTCTAATTTATTTTCATTTTTGAATTAATTTTTATCTTGGGAATTATTTTCCTCTGGGGAGTTCAGATGACCTTTGACCCTTCCCCAGCTTCTCCTCCAGGGTCAGAGGAACCAGCTGATGGAGGTGTGAATCTTGCAGCAGCATCAGGGGTGTACTTAGTTTTTCCTCAGGCGACGTTGCCGTTTTGACTCCATCTGAGTGCAACATGTAAATTTTCCATGTTTTTGTCAGCAGGTTTTATTGTCAGGCTGCAGCAGCAGAACATCCTGCAGCGCTGAGTGAAAGTAGCAGCTCTGATATTTCTGACGCGTCTGAAGGGCAAATTTCTCCTGTTTCAATCGCAGCAGAGAGCAGCAAACCCAGACCAGGCCGACGATTATGAATCCGAATGCAGAAAATAAACGATAAACATGAAAAAGCAAAAACATCCCAAAACCTGACGGCCGTAGGGACACACCTGCCCTCCAGAGAGGTTTTTGGCTTTCTCATAAAGCTGGTCAATATGGGATGTGAAGGACTGGAAGTCGGGGATGACGAACTTCTTGCGGAAGGCCTGAGTGAGCAGGACAATGTTGCTCTGGACACACCTGATGAACAGAACCAGACAGCATGCTGAGACAGCGCGGCGGCGCCATGCAGCTGCAGTTTGCCGACCAGCTCAGCCACTCTGAAGTCTGACAAACTGGATGAGAGTAAAAACTGATGCAGAGTGGAGAGGCGCAGCCAGAAAGTCGTCATTTCTGCTGTTTCCATGGGAACCGGGTTTGAGTGGAACAACCTGCGGTTCCGGTGAGTCCGGCGGGCCTTACTTCTTGAACAGGTGGCGGTCCAGCGTCACGCCGTCCGGAGTCTTCTTCAGCGTCTCCTTCAGCGTCTCCATGCACTCCTTCAGGCGGGGGTCTCCGGTCCGAAGCCCGGTGGCCTTCAGCGCCTGGCTCACAGGGTCAAAGGTCAGTTACAAGGCTCTGCTAACGGGAACTACAGGAAGGAAGTTCTGATTCAGGAACTCACTGTGAGGAACTTGTGAGCTGGAATCTTCTCCTGACCTTCAGCGACCGTGTAGAAGAGCAGATCCTCCAAACTGGGCAGGATTCCTGGATTCCTCCTCCTGACAGCAACAAAACAGAGAAAAACTCATCCGCTTAATGACTGGCTGGCTCCGCTAACTGAGCATTGACATTTATAAACCGGAGCCAATTAAAGATGCTGCAGGTAGTGAAGTAACTAGTGATCGTCCTTCAGAGGAGGAAAGTTTTCATCTGTTCTTTATTTCTGTGTTTTTTTCCTTCCGGTTGATCTCCTTGGTGCTACAATCCCAGTTCCTGCCAAACTTGGACATTTCCACTATTTTTCTCATAACGCAATAAAATAAATGGGAATAAATGGAGCCTTTGTCACTTTTAACCCCTGAAGGATTCAGTTTTAAACCAAAACAGGAAATGCTGACAGGAAATAAAACAATGAGCTGCTCAAAACTTTCTAACTTCCTTTTACTCTGTCAAAATGTGAACTTTAAAAATCTGCACAGCCTAAAGCACTTAAATGAAATGAAAGAAGCAGCAGTCAGCTCTTCTGAGTGACTCAGTTTTCTCTGGGATTTTTTCCACATGAGGAAATAATTAACAGGCTGCAGCTTTTGGGACGAAGCAAAGAGTTTAGCAGCAAACAGAACAAAACTACCAGCTCTGATTATCATCAGCAGAACTGGAACTAAAACCTTTTGGATGATTAACTAAAATATTAGCATTTATTGAGATAAATGCTAATATTGTTGTTTTGACACCATTTTCAACTGATAATGGAAAATATTCTCTCTGAAGGACTAAAACTTTAATTTTCAGTGGATCTGCTGTGAAGTGAAATGAAGTGAAACAATGGAAATGGAAAACATTTAAATTAGAAAACAAAAAGCAAATGAAAACGACAAACAACTGAAACCATAAATAAATCTGATCATGAAAAACCACTAATAGAAAGAAAATCACTGAGCTCATTTTAATTACTGGGAAACGCCGAACAGTGAGAGTGGAAGATTATTTCAGACTTAAATTATCAACGTGTTGATGCTTTTAATCAATAAGTAAATATTAAATAAACTTTTTAGTATTTGACGAGTCGATCAGATATTCTGATCTTTCTGGACTCAACCAGCAGGTTTGACCTTTTGACCTCCAGACTGACCGACTCGTCGCCGCAGTAACCAACCACAGACTGGCCGGCTGCCGGTTTGTGGGAGGAGTCAGAGGACGTTTGGGTCGGGTTAAAACAGAACCGGTCTATCTGAGGTCCTGTCTGAGCGCGCTCAGTGAGGACAGACACTGAAATATTTATGACATCACAATCGACTCACAAGCTGAAAACACAAAACACACCAACGACCTTCACCGTTCCCCTGATCGACCTTCACCGTTCCCCTGATCGACCTTCACCGTTCCCCCGATCGACCTTCACCGTTCCCCCGATCGACCTTCACCGTTCCCCCGGTCGACCTTCACCGTTCCCCCGGTCGACCTTCACC
>CAEFZX010026086.1:0-19262 GCA_903066825.1 Alfaro cultratus
TTGTTTATTCTTTCCGCCAGGCTTTTTTATATATTTTTTTTTTTATTTATATATATTTATATATTTATTTTTTTTTTTTTTGTTTGTTTGTTTGTTTGTTTATCATTTGATATAGTTTCTAAGTTACTTTGGGATTTTGGAGTTTGCTGTGAATTACATGCATCGCCTCTCCCCGCTTGATGCTGACACAATTTGGATGGTTCAAAGTTATATTTGTAAATAATAATCCACACTTCATGTGAGAAGGTTATCTGATGTTAACTTAGACATATCTTTGTCTTGATGAAGGAAAAAGACATTGGACATTGTAAACCAGCACAAGAGATGGAACTACAAGCTGAAGACTCTTCACACAGTCCTCTCTGGTCAGGTTCAGAAGGTTCCCAGGAACTTTGTCCCTCTGAGCATTTGGCCGAGTCCTATAATGAAGAAGATGATACTAAATCAGAGGACCTCTCAGGCTCACAAAATACTCATATCCCCTCGTCCCAGTCTCCAGAGTGTCTTCAGTTGCAACACAGGGAATCTCCAGATGGTCCAGAATCTCTCCTGGAACAGAGTGAGCAGGAAGAGTCAGTTTTCTATCAAGAAAATTGTGATTTTTATTTTTCTGAATCAAGAGAATCTATGTCAGAATCTCCTTACATCGAAGCTTCACAAACATCAGCAGCCTCACCCCCAGAGTGCCCAGATTCCAAGTCATGGCAACATTCCTGCTCTTCCTCCTCCTCTCTTGGCTGTGCTGCTGATATGACCAAGGTCCTGACCCTGAGCTCAGAACGGCCCCTGGGGGCCAGTGATGGGCATGGCCCAAGGACTGAGATCAGGAGCGTTGAATCTTCAGAGGAAGGAGGGAGCAGCGAAGCACCTCCTGCTTCTGTCTTCTTTGGAATTTCTGACGAGGGTGCTGAGCAGGCAGAGACGAGGAACTTGGGGTCTGACAGAGATCTCTGCAGACCGGACAGGCAAAGGGCAAGGTACACACGTAAGTATCTATTTTTCTATCCTGCTAATTTAATTTCAACCATTTTTCTAGCCATCCACACCACAAAGCATGGATGTGGATGTCGACATTGAAATGAATGTTTGTAATTAATAAAAAAAGATGACATGCTGTTTTAGCTTTGCTTCGAGTACAGTAGATCAATTTAAAATAACATCTGATGAAACAAGTTTGCACTTTTTTCTGTCTGCATTTTCTATAAATGTGCAAAAAGATTTTGTATTACCGATAACTTGAAAGTAGCACAATGGGTGCAGCTATTTTCATGCTCTTACATGGGATCTATTTCAGGTGGGCTTAGTGGGGGAGGATTCCCACAGCTTTATTAGTCTGAGCAGGACAAGAATAAAATTTGACCATATGATGAGGCTGGCAGAACCAAATTTGACCGACACCAACATGTGTTACCCAGCCACCCGATCCCTTTTCCAGTCGTAATACTTGACGGCAATGGAAAGTGAGCCCCTCACTTTCCTTCCCTTTGGATCTCTCATGGGTTAGCTGTAAGTAAATATGATGCTTTTATTAGTGCACTTGCTGCAGCAAAGAAAGATGAAATGAATTCTTTTTGTAATGCTCAATTTTAATATTAATACCACAGAAAATCTCTGCAATTCATCAGAAATCTATCAAATCCTGTTAATTTCAAGGTTGTGGTGACTGACTCAATAAATTCCAAGATGACGTCTTTTTTTGCCAGAAGTATTGTTGGCATAACAGAATGACTACTGACAAATACATTTAGAAACACGTACTATATAGAAATTGTGGCAACTGTTAATAGGTGGAATATTTTTATTATGTTTTATAAATCTCTTCAATAAAGAGATTTTTTGAATGGGAAAGCATAATGATTTGAGCAAGTTTAAGATATGTAGTGGTCAGTATCTCTCTAACCAATGAGAGTGTCAATGATGGTCTTAATGGTTTTGCTGACTGATGTGCATATTTGTACATTTTGATTTTCTCACTGCCTTCCTTTCTCTCTCTTTTTGTCCCCTTCCTCCTCTTCATCTCAGGGCTCAGTCACAAAGAGAGCCAATCAGAGAGACACGTGAAGGAGACCAAGTCTAAATGCAAGCGAATTGCCCAACTCCTGGCCAATGCACCCAACCCCCAAAACAAGGGAGTGTTGCTCTTTAAAAAGCGCCGCCAGAGGGTAAAGAAGTACACTCTTGTGAGCTACGGAACTGGAGTTCACGGCTTTGACAGTTCAGGTCACATAGAGGGCAAAACTGACAAAGTTAGATCTGCTGGTTACAGCTTCCCGGGTTCGAGTGATTCTGAGTTTGAGGAGCAGTATTTTCAGCATCACCAGTACCATAATCCAGCTCTGAACTGGGGAAGTGGTGAAGACATGGATGTGCTACCAGAGACAAAGGGGAAGGGACTTTTGATGTTTGAACAGCGTCGCAAAAGAATCGATGAACTTGTGTCAGAGCAAGAAGAAGAGAGGAGTGAAGGCTTTTCTGAGGACGTTTTGAAAGAAACACAATGTGCGAGAATTTGTGAAAGTAAAGAAATGTACATGCATGCTGAGGAGACCAATGTGAAGAAGCACATGGATTACCATGCAGATGTTCAAGAGGTGAACCACCTCTCCACTGTGCCAAAACCCATGGTGCCAAACAGAACTGCCAAACCCTTTTTGGGATTTCAAGATAGTCCAACACTTGAACCTGTCACTATGTCTGGCGGGGTCAGTCTAGCCATGAAGAAGCATGAACTGGCATTCAAAGTTCCTGTACCGATTAACTCTAACCCCAAGGTTTGGTCTCCAACTGGAGACATTATAGCCTCAAGAGATGAACGAATATCTGTGCCTGCCATCAAGACTGGCATATTACCAGAGTCAAAGCGGAAAACTGCAAATAAGCATCCATCTGTGCCTGCAAAAGAGTCTGAACTTTATAGTCAAGGCAAAGGTGAAAGGAAGTCTTATATTGAGTCAGAGGAAGATTTTTTCAGTTTGGGTGCTGAGGCTTGTAATTTTATGCAACCCAAACCAATAAAACTTAAAAATCCTCCCCCGGTTGCCCCCAAACCCACCATTAACCCAGCATGCCCACCCTGGAGCCCCTCTAGCGAGCCCTATGTTCCTTCAAGGAGTCCGGTGGCCCATCCCTCTCACAGCCCCATCGGTCTTCATGGTCAGCATTATTTACAGCAGCAAGATTGGACTCGACCTCAACAGATGGCTGGCCACTGGGCATCAGATCAAACAGAGGCATCACTTCAAACACCTGCCAATCCCCGGGTTCCGGTCAACTCTTCTCAGCTCCGTCTTCAGCCAACCGCAAATAGCTGGAGTCAACAGCCATCACTATCCCCTGTGAGTAAGCAGGCCCACAGTCCTACTTATAGCCCACTTTCACACTCAAAGAATAAATCAGACAGTTCTCCAAACTTGGGTGCTCCTTTCCTACCACAGGCAGAGAAGTCATACCTTCAGACACCAAAACCTTTAGAGGTTTCTCCAAAGCTCAGAGTCCCAGACAGGAGTGTTAATCAGGCTGCTGATGGGACAACTATGACAGGGAAAGGTGCAAAATTATTTGCTAAAAGACAGTCTCGCATGGAGAAGTTTGTCATTGATGGTGAAACAGTGCAAGCAAACAAAACAAGATCCCCCTCCCCAACCTCATCTCTCCCTAACTCTTGGAGATATTCATCCAATATTCGTGCCCCACCCCCCCTGTCATATAATCCTCTTCTGTCTCCTTTCTACCCTCCATCAGCAGCCAAGCAGCCCCCTTCCACAAGCCCCAAAACTAAGCCCAAGTCCAAAGAGAAACCTAAGTCATCCCCCAAGCAACTCAACGCCTTAGATATCATGAAACATCAGCCATACCAATTGGACTCATCTCTGTTCACATATGATGCCGCCTCTGAGGCTAAAAGCCCCAGTCCTAAACCAACTCCTGTGTCAAAATTTGAAGTTACCAAAAGCCTTAAGCAAAGAGCTGACTCTTCCTATTCTCCTTATAATCCCTCTGAGCCTGCTGGCCAACGCAAGTCAGAGGCTCCTGCTAAGGCTCCTAGATCGGTAAGTGTCCCAAATTTCTCCACTCAAAGCACAAGATCAGCTGAACAGCTTTCAACAGACAAGCATTTGGAGGAAAAGCTTGCTGTCACAAGTGCTGCAGCACACACAAGCAGCAAGCAAGCACAAGGCTCCCGACCTGCAAGCACGACTTCGCAGCACTCGTCTTCTGTTAGCGACACCATTGCTTCAGCTTTCTCTCCTGCATCTCTCATTGCTAGAGGCGTGCGTCAAATGGCTCCACGGCCAAAATTCTCTGCTAAGAAGCCGGCAGCAACCGGAAAACAGTGGAAGCCTGTTGCTATGCTTTCCTCTGTATAACACTGTACATGGTCATGCTTTGGTGTAGCCGGACACGACAGTCACATTAGTACATCTGCATCTGGGTGGCTTCACAAATGTCTTAAGAGGATTAACTAAGTAGGTCTCATGAAAAGTTATTAAAATAATATATGTAGCAATTATTAATTAAATAAATACATTTTCATTTAGTTTGATAAATGTAGCACCATTTGGGAGGTCATCTCAGGGCACTTCTCATACAGAGAAACACAACAGTTCCTAAGAAAAAAAGACACATTACCATCCAAAAATGTGGAATGTGGTTGAAGACATGACATTAGAAGATAAGTTAATGTTAAATGGTTCTCAGGATGTGCTTTTATATGTAATAATATCTGCAGAGAGTCTTCTTCTAGTCCCTTTAGTTTGTATTTTTAAGAGGTAAGGTTCAATGTTTGCATATGTAGCAGTAAATATTAATGAACCTCCTGGTCAAATCAAATCACCTTCAACATTTCTTTCACTTGAAAGCTATCTGGATAGCAATGACTGACCCATCCAGCCACTTTGAAAGAGTATTTTTAATCCCTTATTCTGTTTGGGGTCAAGTCTGTGGCTGCATTTCAATTTCTGCGCACAATTTATAATTTTTTTCAGTCTCATTCCAGACTCTGATTATATTGCAACTGATAAAAGACTCTATCATGTGGTCATTAACAACAAAAGATATATATATTTAAATGAAGGTTATATTCTTGAAAACTGATAAATTACAAATACTTTAATGCTAGAAAATTTATTAATGTTATTAGTAATTCAGAATAAAATCTAAACAAATCTGTCCTGTTTGTATCTCTGTCTTTCTGACATATTACTGTTTCTTGAACTTCTTGTAGCACTGTGATGCTATTAAAATTTTTCCTCTCCTACTTGTTGTCTTTTGTGTGTGCAGATAGCTGCTTTGAGTGGCCAATGCTTCCTCCTGTCTCCCTACTTCACTCTTTTGAGTTGAATGCACACTTGTATGTGTTTGTTTCACTCATTTAGCTAAACATTCACAAAATATGAAAAGCTTGGAACTGTAATCCTTGTCTTTAAGCAAAATTTGTCTTAAGACATTTTATAGTCCAAATGTCTTAAAACTCAGTTTTAAGACATTTGGACTATAAAATTGTTCATATCAGAAATCTCAAGCAAAACGCTTATAAAATAAACTACTTGATACCTTAAACATTTTTTTCAAATGGTTTCAGTTTAAGTTGCTTTTGTTTTACAACAAAAGCCGTAATTGCTGAATTGGTGCAGACAAAAAAAAAAGACTTCAAGAATGACCTGGCCTCTAAAGAATTAATATTGAACAATTCACTACATTTGATAATGCAATTTATAATAATAGAAAATGAAATACAGATTAAAAAAGACTTCTATTTTAAAATGTTCTATTTTGTTTAGTTTCTTGATAAATAATTTACCTCCCAGTTGTTTCCTTTATAGGCATTTACAGGACACACAAACGCAGCAATAAAAAAATAATAATAAAAAAATAACTGTAATTTATTATAATAATGATATTTATTATTAATGGTAAAAATAATTAATAATGAGTAAAACAAAAAAAATATTATTGGAGTTATTATTAGTGTCATTAATCCCACCAGGAGTAGTTGAATTCACAGTTGTATTATTGTAATGGCAGTAGTGGTGTAATCAAAGTAATTATCTGAACTCAGAAACCAAAAAAAACTCATCCTACAAACAGACACGTAATAAATATTGTGTTTGGGTTGGATTTTCAAATGAAAGAGGAAGACATTGGCAAAATAATGGTTCCAAAAAGTGTAAAAATGTATAATTTTTTACATTCAACTGTTTGTTTTAAGGTCTTTGAAGAAACATGAGGTAAGTTGTGTGATCTTTATATTTTTCTGCTATAGGAACGTAGCAGAAAACTATTTTCATATTTTTAGTTGTGAGATCTTACAAATAGTTGTAAGATCCCAACTAATTAGTTGTTGTGGGATCTAGATCCTTATATATTTTCAGAAATCTCAATGAGCCTCAAAAGGTCTCCAGAATGGTTTCAAGATTGGCATTAAAAATATATATCTTAAACATGGACTGCTTTTCAAAACACATTATAAAGGTTTTAAAGCCAGAACAAAACCCTACTGATGGAAAACCAGCAGTCCAGAGTTTAATTAGTGCATTATTGACAGACTAAATGTGATATACAGAAAACAAATCTTGCATTCTCTTGATTTCCTACACCTGCATGTTCAAGTGTATCATTAAGGTTGAAATGCTGCTTTATTGAAATACCATTCATCTGTTCAAGCTAAAAGAAGCCCAGGGATGGCAGCAGAGTCTGCAGAACTGCATCTGAATACTAAGCTCTCGATTCTGTTTTTAGGTTTTTGGGAGAAGCCGCTCCCTGAGCCTCCCACAGCGACTGAATTCACTGCCTTCACCTGGACTTCTGTCACCTCTGAGCATGCCTGGAGTCCAGCCAGCTTTTTCACCCACACAGAGGCAAACATCCTTTCACAGGAAGCCTCTGTCACCATGGGAGGCAGCATCAAGGAGTCCAATCGGCTCCGTGGACGAGGCCTTCATGTTCCAGAGTCCGATGTCCTCCATTGCGTCTGATGTTATGGCAGCAGCACATCACAGATCTCTGCCTGAGCCTCCAGAGGAATGGAAGCGCCGGGTTTCTCTCGATTCTGCTGCTGTGAGAAAGGGTCACTACGAGCATCTGGCTCCATCTTTCCAAGCACTGTCCTCGAGCAGAAAGGAGAAACCAGCCTTCTACGGGCCCCCGTTCAGACCTGCCCAGCCCTTAAGACCTGTCAGTCTTGGATTCAAAGCGCAAAGTCCAAATAAGTTATCTCATTTTTATAGCACAACACAGAGAAGTTAATATTACTGCGAAGTAGCAAGGGAAGAAAGCCCATGTTAGATATTGTATCAACTATTGTTGTCATACAAAAAGGAGGTTAGAATAGTTTTGCAAGATGCCGTGTTTGACTTAGTGAATCAAATTGTCCTTGATATAAGTTTATTTTCTTTACTCAGATTTCTTTTAAACCACTTTACATAAGCAGAACACCTCAGTGAAGCAAAATGAAATGTGAACAAGCAGCTAGTCTCTGTTGAGTGGATAAAGAGTAGAAACTACATCTTTTGATTCAGAAAATTATTTTTAACTATTTGATTTCTCAAAGAAAATAAAACATCTAACAAACTAAAACCCAGTTTTTAATTCAGAACTAAGCAAATATGTTTTTTGGTTTGTTTTTGGGAGTGATTTATTTTGTGTGATTTTTGTTAGTACTTTGAGGGTGAATTCTTTGAGAAGAAGAGGAATAAAAAAGGTATTTAAGTGTTGGTGAGTTGAACAGCAGTGTTTTAGACGATATATTCATTTTGTTTCATATACTCTTAGTTTTTGGCCTTATGATGAGATTTTCTTTTTTTTTTACCAATAACACTTATCACCATCAATTCTTGTGAAGAATAAACACATGTGGCTTTTTAAGCTATTGTCAGCTCCAGCATAGCTATATTGGATCATTTTCCTTAAAATGTTTTAATCAAGTTTGCTGTGGATTGTGTTGTGATTTTACAGTGCAATCTTATTTCAGATGATGTAAATATATTATATATATCACAATTCTCCACAAATGTGTCAGTAGCTCATCCGTGTCACAAAATACACAGAGCTGTTTCCTCTCCACCGACGGCCACATACACACAGAGCATTGCATTTTTTTCTCTACCCTGCAAGGTCTTTTTGCACATTTACACAATGTAATTCCAAATGTATTTATGTGTGAACAAGTGTTTGATTCAGTGGTTAACTTAATGAATTAACTTAGAAGGAATAGTTGTTTCAGACTTAAATTTGTGTATTATCACATTCATCAGTATGCACACTGTGCTGTGTTTCACAAATAGATTTGTGGTTTTGAGCTTTTCCAGCCCTGTGATTCTTTCTGAAGTTTTCTTTGTTTTTTTTCTTGTCACTTATAAGACCAATAAAAATATGAAAACTGCTTGCTATCCACTTTTTAAAATGTATGGATATATTTTAACATGAAACTCATTCTGTCCTTGGATTGCGCTTCTTTTTATTTACCAATCTTAAACACGGTTCCCCGATTATACGGAGGAGAAACAAATGGGATTAAAGTGCTTAATTTTCACATATTCTTCTCTTTACTCCAAATCCAATTTAAGTGTTTGTTGCTGAAAAGCCTTATGAAAGTCTCATCTGACCAAAGTACACTATTGCACAGTTCCAGGAGAAAATTAATCAAATTCCACTGAATACATGTGTTCAAATTAAAAGTTAAATTTTTCTACATTTTTAAAAATTTGATGAATGTGTTGGCTTGTGCAACCACAAGAAACCCCCCCCCCAGATTTGTCTTTGACTGTGTTTACAAGTCCTTACTAATATTGCTAAGCCAGTTAGACAGACACTAGTCAGTTATTACACAGAATAACAGAAATCAAATTTGCAGGGAGAATTAGACTTGACTTGAAGGCATGTTAAACTCAAAGCTCAAAGATGTGTCAACCTCAAAGATGTCATCCCCAAAGAGTCAGAAACAAGGAAACAGTTTTCTCAAGTGGGGGAATCTTCATTCCCAAGAACATCCGAGTGGAAATCCACATCCCATCATCTATTCTCCTCTCCTCGCTATCCTTGCCCCATGGTGTCTGAGAGTGGCTTTGAGTGTTTGACAGGTTAAATTTAGCCTATTGATGTAAGCTGCATTCCACTCACAACAGAGACAGAGACACACTCACAGTTTGGCTTTAGTGTCTGTGAGCGTGAAGATCAGCAAAGATCACACCACTGACCCCTTCGTCTCCGTGTCTCCTCTTCAAGGATACGGGCTGCACAGCAGGGACACAACGACAGGTACGGGCGCGTCTTAAAAAGGAGCGCTTCAATAATCTGATACTATAACTAAAATCAATCTGCAATAATGGAGAGTGGTGCTTCAGAGGGATAAGAGAAATCCAGCTGCATGTGACATTTATGTTGGGTAGAAACTAAAGGCACATTTTCACATTTTTGTGTGTGTTTATTTTTTCCATCTGCTGACTTCACACACTTTACATACATAGCCTGACTTACTTGTTGTTTTGCCTGTAAATGGTTTCTTTAGTTACAATTCCTGTAAATTAACACAACAAAGCATGTAACTATTATTTAGCTATTTTACAAACTAGCATTGAGTTCTGCAGTTGATTAGCAAAATGAAAAGATGGACTTCAATAACAGCTGAAAGGGACCTAATGTTTGAACACTTCTGTTGGCCCTGGTGGACATGTTTTATGCATGGCAACTTACACAAACTTAGGGCACGATTAATCCTTGACCTTTCAGACTGGTAATTTAACCTCTAACAAATTTAAATGAGCATGTCGCTGAGTTTAGCTTGCAGTCCCACAAAAGAGGATGCAACTGAGATGTGGTAGATATTAAAAGCTCTATGTCGATTCTAACACTCTAATATTACGAGTTATGCTGACAGATTGGGGGTTTTTTTGTGCAAAATACCGATTTATTGTATCAATACATTTTATAAAAGTAAAATGAGAGAGAGCCTAATGTTATATGAGAGCTTGAGCAGAATTAGCTTTGGGGATCACTCTCTTTTTCAAGTTCAGATCAGAAAGTTCCTCATTTTCTTCTTCTTTAAACATATTATGAATTTTAACAAGTTTTAAGTGGTGATTTTAGATGATTTTGAGTAGTTTGTTTTCAATTTTGGAGTTTTGTTTAAGAGAAAAGTGCATCAGTATGAGAAGTTACCATTTTAAAAGTTTTTGTTTTAAATTGGATGTGAAGCCCAATCAGGCTCAAAATGAGAAGAAAGGCATTGTGCTTTATGGTAACCAGATTTATATTTCTTTTAGACATAAAAGAAATGTATTTTGCATTCAAAAGCAACCATGGACAAAATTCCAATCAAATTTCAATCAATTCACAAAAAGCAAACATTTCAGCTCAGATTCATGCACAATGACTTGTGAATTCATGACGTTGTAAGCATTTGAGTTACAACATTTAATTTCTCTTAAATTGGGGTAAAATTAAATAATTTTTCATTTGAAAAATTTTAAATTATTTTAAGCAGGACGATGTATTTGTCAACCTATCCTCTGCAAATTCAAATACTCTTGAGACCCCAGGCACCTCAGCATTGTGTCCTGATGCCTTAACCTGGAGAGTTTCTCTCCAGCCTTTTTGCATCTTCCTTTATAGTGACATCACTCCAGCACTTCAAAAAAAAATATATATTTTTCCAAATAGCAAAATTATACAAAATTTAACTTGTTATTTCCATAAAACCTGAGATGTAGCACAGAATTATTGTCTTTTTTGCTCACTCATGACAGCAGATTCATCTGTCCTGTTAACCCTCTCAGGCTCAAATTAAGTTCTAGTTGCAGGAACAAATCTGATATTTAGCTGTTGCAAATCTGCAACATCTGCCTGGAGAGGGTTAAAGGCTCTTTTATGTTCTCATTTGAGCCCCAGTTCATAGCTAGAGAGAGGAAGAGACACTCAGACGCTGTGTGCACAGCGCTCCATGTTGCGATAAGGAGTCAGAGCAAAACAGCAGAGTTCAAAATGTCAGGGCTACTGACCAGTATGAGCCATAAATACACTGGGATGATTTACTGTGAAGGCTGCCTAATCCCTTGTCGTTGTTCTTTCACTATAGGCTATTTCTAACTGGGTGGGAGTGTTGGTGAAAGATGGGAGGGAAGCTTTTTCAGAGCAACTGTGAAGTTGACTGGGCAACATGAAGGTCTGCAACAGCTGGGGCGCGTTCTGTCTGCACACGTGAATGAGGAAACATCTTGTACCCGAAATCTAAGCTCAAGCACAATGATGGCTTAATTTGGGAACAGGACTCGTGATAAAAATAGAAACTGGGAAAGTTTTGACAAAATTTTATTTGGTTAAAATTGAAATTTTGATAAAAGTCATTTGAAATTAAACTAAAAAGTATTTAGACAGATCTAAGCACTGCTTAATCCCAAATAACTTTTAAAATTCACCCAATAAATGCCTATGGAAAATATTCAGTTAGCTGTAAAGTGGAAGCAAAATTATGCAATGCTTTCAAAAGTATTTTCACACACAAACCTGAAAAGTTCTCCATGCGCATGTATTTAGCCCACAGGTGTCAATGCTTCATAGACACATGTAGAAACACATTTTACAGCTTTTCTAGCTTGAGAGTGTTTGGGTTCTGATTTTACCAGCTTTAGATATCTAGTGAATTTCTCCCATCTCACTTGGTAAAATCAGGTTTACTGAGATTGGATAGATCGTTTTTGTGAGCATCAATTTGAAATCCTAACAAATATTTGTCATTTATTTGCATCTAAATTTTGACTGATCCCTTCCAGTGCATGAATATATTTGACTTAACCCAGTTGTTGGGTTGGCTGTATATTGGTTCATTGATGGAAGGTCTGGTCTAGGTCCATGTTTTGTCATAAGGGTGATGCATTTGTAGTTTCAGTTTTCCACCTGACATACCCAGAGCTGAGCCACATAGTCATATTTACTCAGTTATGTTTACCTAAGTAACATTTCTCTTTTGCTCCCAGAAGTAGTTTTACTTCACCATACAGCTCCCTTACTTGAGTAATTTTGAAGTAAGGTTTTGAAGTTGTTTACTGAAAAATAAATGTTTACTTGTGCCTTAATGTGAATTTATTAAAGATGTTAAGACGTTTTAGCATTTTTAAAATATATTATTTAAAAGTGTGATAATGTATGTGACTATATGGTTTCTACAAAATGAATCAGACATTATGATCAAACAGTTATTCATCAATTGAGTCGTGTTTCCAACAAATATTTTTTTTGCTTTTACTAGAGTAATTTTTTAATGACTACTTTTTTTTTTCTTCTTAAGCATAATTTTTCTGAAATAATGCTGCTCTTAATTTAGCATGGTTTTTGGAACTGTTGACCAGAAAACCTAAATATTATTATTTTTGAATGTATCTGTAACAAACTTCCAGAAAACTGCAAAAGTAGTCAAACACTGAGTGCCTTTAAATCAAGGCTAAAAATCCGTTTGCTTTGATAAATGATAAGTATAACCTTTCATTACTTCTCTTTATTTTGCCACTGTGATGCAATGTTTCTTTCTTTTTTTTTTTAGTTGATTGTGTTTTTCATGTAAAGCACCTTTGACTGCCTTGCTCCTGAAATGTGCTATACAAATAAACCTTGCTTTTTATTTGGGATTTATGCGACTTTTGTTGCCACACACACTTCAAACGTATCTCATTTTATTCCCTGGGCCTTCATTGAGTTGCAATTCAAGAAACCCAGAAGGTATTTTTGACTGACAATTGATAATTTCCTTCGTTTATGCTGTTGTCAACCATATCTGTCAGGTGTTGGCATAATGATCTGCTTAGAATATTATTTACAAAATCAATAAACAATTTCTTTTGGGTGTCCGGAGTCATGGACCTGGGAAAGAAGCTCAGCACGCCCAAAGACATCATGCTAGAGGAGCTGTCGCTGCTCTCCAACAGAGGTTCTCGGCTTTTCAAAATGAGACAGAGGAGGTCTGAGAAGTACACATTTGAAAGCATTCAAAATGAAGCAAACGCTCTCCTGAATGTAAGTCCTCTTCTTTTTCTCTAAATCTCTTTAAAAGATTAGATATAATCCAATCTTGTCTATGCTATGGATTTCTGGCGTGGATCTGTATAGGTTTTTTTTTCCGTTTTCTAAGTGAATTATGTTCTTTGAGATAAAGTGGTAGAACACACTGACAATAACTGTGACAAGCTGCAGCTGTTTCATCTGAGAGGCTGCTTAGACACTTAACTTGAAGAGCTGCTACCATGTTTATCAGTGCATGATGATAAGCTGTAGGACTGGAACTGGTCTCTTGGTTTAATCTATATAAATGAAGCCACTATGCAATGCACATTTTAAAATGTCTGATACCATAGCCTTTTAGATGTTCCTTAATATGCTGTTTTGCAGAATGATATTATGAATCAGAACACACACTCTGTGGAAATTAAGGTGGAGCCACCGGCAAATGGAAGCGCTGCAGATTCAGCTTCAGGTAATTGTGCATTTCGTTACGCCTCTTTCCTTACATGTGGATATTAAAGATTTCAGCTTGCACTTAATAATAATAACATTAATAATCATCATCATGACCAATAACATCATTTAACACAAACGATTCACTCCAAGAATACTTTTAAATATTTATAAAAAATAACTATAGCTAACAAAATAAGTGTTTAATTGAAACATAAATTATTATCAGTTTTATCTGGTTTTATTTTCTGACAATTGATTCATCTTACGGCTGTCCATAAAGATGATTTAACTGGAGAGTCCTACTTATTGTTACCATTTTTAAAGCCCTGCAGTCCTTCTGCAATGCTTTGGCGAAGCCTTAACTCATTATACAGTGAGCGCACACTTGAAATGTTCTATTTTAAGTTGCCACTGTAGCTATTTTAATCGCATCCACTTTGAAAATTTCAGGCTGCAGAAAACAGCTCTGAAAAAACAAAAAGGCCTTGTCGGCAATCCAAAACTGATAGATCAGCCTGTTGAGACATGAAAGCAGTCGTCACATTTGTCTCTCTTTTTTCGCAGACATGGCTGCAGAGAAGCTGGACACCAGGCCTGTGCATAAGACTTATCACTCACCGTGGGAACAGGTGATCCTTAGTGACCCCAACCTTGCTGAATCTCTGCAACTCAGAATGCCAGAGCCAGAGCTGCGGCAGGAGCTCCCCGAATATAAATGCTTCAACCGGTGAGAAAACTACAATAAATTCTTAAATCCAAAAGGGAAGGTTATGGCATGCAAAGCAATCGGTATGTTGATCTAAACTGCAGGGTTGCCACTCCTTATGGTGGTTTTGAAAAAGCTCCAAGAGGAATCACATTCAAGCTCCCTGAGGTGGACCTGAACCCGCCGCAGTACCAGGAGCTGAGCGATCCCCAGGCCAAGCGGCCCACGTTCAACAGGACGGCCCAGGGGTGGATATCTGAGGGCACTCATCTCATCCTACCAACCATCACCCTGGAGTCCTTCAGTGTGCCTGAGTCTGATGACCTGTAGAGGATTCTACTGGAACATGGGAACACAACACAGCCTTTAGTGATTAAGATCAACCTGCAGAACAGGACAAAGGAGGGGGGTCTATTAGTTTCACCACTGTAATTTCTTTACAGCATTTAATATTATAGCCATTGAACCTGACAGAGAAGCTAACTTACCTGTTTTCTGACAGTAGTATTTATTTTAATAACACATTACAAAATTTGCATTCAATATCCGTAAGAAGGCTGTAAAAAAAACAATATTCAAATGATAAGATGAATATTTTATGTATATAACATTTGCACATTTGGATATATGCTCTGTACAATAAAGTCATCATCATTTATCATTTAGTGGAAGTTTTCAGGGGGTGGGGGAAGTATATAAGAGTATATAAATGCCTGTCTTCAACTATGTCTGTTAGATACAATTAAGCACCAAAGTAACATCAAAATGTTCAGTTAAATATTAGATTAAGATTAAGAAGTGTTCTGAGTAAAAGCAGGACATATATTTCCTATCATCTAGTTCATCCAGGCCCTACAAATCGGATAGTGCAACCTTAAATACACATTTATTACACTATGTGATTTACTGAAAACTAAACCAAAGGCCAAAAGATGAGAAAGTAAACAGCAATATGATAAATAGCAGCCTGGTGCTGCAAATCAAATGCACTTCACTATCAGATCAACAGCATGTGTCTATGAAAGGAGAAGCTTCGGGGGCTGAAAAGTCTGCAGCACTCAGGCCTTTTAACACAATGTGAGCCTGGAGTAAGGAGCAATCTGGAAAATATTCCAAACAGTTTCTAGTGTCCAAAGTTACAGACATCCAAGGTTCCTCTGTCAGGCAAACCAGAACATAAAAAAATGGTAAAACTCCAAAGAGCTTCATCATAGACACTTCAGGCCTCATTTAACATGTTGGGTGTTGAAGTTTTGGGCAAACCCATTAGAAAACCTTTGAACATGAACTTAGTTTTGACCTTTACTAGAACAGGTGAAAGGTCATATATTATCATACATATTTCTGCTAAAGTAGTTATTTGGGCAATTAGATCATGTAATAGGCAGTGATTTTTGTTACGCATTTCTGTTAATCAGGTCAGAAATGTTCTACTAAATTTTAAGTCTTGTTAATCAGATGAATATTTTGTGTTAACAGGCATAAGCCCATAAAAAAACGCACTAAGTTTTTTCATTGTATGTACTTGAGCCATTTTGTAGTCATGTTCAAAACATTAAGTGTGTGAGTAGTTCAAGCAACAATAAAGGATAAAATAAGTTTATTTTAGCCTCTTTTTTAAGTGCAAGACATTCGGTTCTTTAGATGAGGCCTTGTACCTAATGTGGGAAGCATTCACAGTGAGCAAAACTGTATTCATCAGGATGGGTCAATCTGAAAATCAATGATGAAAGAGACATTTTAACAGCAAACCTTTTCACATTTTGTCATGTTACAGCCACAGATTTAGTGTATTTTATTTATATTATATGTAACAGGCCACCACAAAACAGTGTATAACAATATAGTGAAATAAAAATGATGCATGAATTTCAAATTTCTTAACACATAAAGATCTGAAAAGGGTATGTGTGGACTTGTATGTACTTTAACACATAAGTTGATCCTTTCCATTGTAAATCTGCATTTTGTAATAGTCCTGCTGGAATGTAAACTTCTGCCCCACTTCCAGATTTTCTCACGATTGATCCATGATTGTTCTAACATTCATATCCCTGTGGGGGTGAGGGGAGATCCGGAGGTTAGTGGAGGTCTCATGCCACCCTCCACGAAATGCTGCCCTGGGTGGTTGCCCATGTCGCCCATATCTGAAACAGACACTGCAGCTAAAATGCGAGAGAAGGGGATAAACAGGATGAAGTGCCCAGGGGACAGGCTTTAGGATGAGTTAAAACGAATGAAGACATAAGTTACATTAATCAGATAGAGATTAAGAATATTTTCTATACTTTTGGGATATTTATGGTACATGGTGGAAAGTATATATAACCACAATAAATGTGGTTGTGCTTAGTGTAATTTTTTAATAAAAAAAAGGGAAACTTTAGGAATCTACAGCAAAACTGACAAGGCTGTATAGACTGCACGTGGATTGTACAGCTACATTATGGCTTAGCAGTTCACAGAAACCTGCAAAAAAATAAAAAATAAATAAAACAGACATATCTATCTCCAAAAATAGCCTTTAGAACGTCAGTATTGACTTTGACGCCTGATCTGAAAAGAGTTCCGGTGTTCCATATCCGGCAAGACAAATATCAAGTACATTTTTTTTCTCCTCAGCAGACATACTTTATAAATAATACAAAAACATCTCTTTATGTGTCCCAAGGGAAGTTTCAAGGTTTAGAGCACTAACACATTTGACGTTATAAAAATATGCAGTGTCACTAAAATAAGCCAACAAACTCTTTGTGCTGTTTTCACACATCCATTCCTCCCTGCAGATTGCACATCCTTGTCTCTTTCACATAAATGTTTTAGTGGGAAAGAAAATATTGCACGTCTTCCAATCTTTAAACAAATAGAAATGTTTCTGCTTGTTTTTGTTCTCTAGCAGTCCCTGCCACTGTTGAAATTGACTTGGACTCTAAGATAGTTTACATAAAACCCAATGAGGGCATCGACAAATTTACCTGATATTGATTTATGATTGATTTTAGTTCTCACATCCCATCCTTTTGTTATTAACTAAGTGATTAACTCAGTTCAACTCATTTAATCTTAGTTTTTACCAAAATGACTTTGACTCAGATTTTTTACAGCCCTTTCTGATCCCCACATATGCAGATGTGCAAAAGATGCAAAACATTAGAGTTTCACATTTAACTATATTAAGACCTAAACTTTAATGGAAGAAATGGGGGGATCTGCTTAGATGACAACCCTTAGTTCTGCACCACGGTGCTGGGAATTATGGAAGAGTAGCAAAACCAAACCATTGATATAATGAAATTCGGGAGAAGAGTGTCTCACTCAATAGTTTCAAATGCAACCCATACAAGATTAAAACATCGATCTTCATAGACATTCTCCATGCAATCTAAGTGCACTTGAGCTTTATTTAAAGAGAACTTGGCAAATAATTTAGCCTTTAGTGGGTTGACTAGGCCTAATCAAAACTTTACGCAAATAAGAGTACCACTATCCCAACATGTTTTTACTCAAGTAAAAGTAAAAAGTAGCCATCCAAGAAATTGCTAAAGTATGAGTAAACAGTATTTTATATGGTTATTTAAGTTGTGAGTAACTGATAATAACATTTGATTTTATATTTTAACATGACAGATAAAAATATTAAGCTATTTGCAAATTCTGGTAGTTTAAGATTACAACAATTATCAAATTCGGGCAGAAGAAACACTTCAGAATTTTCTCGACATAGAAGTCATCAAACGAATACAGCAGGTGGGCTATAGCTGTTAGAACAGGACAAGGTACTTCTAATTATTGTATCTACTGTTTATTATATTTTCACTTGATCTCAAACGGCACAGCAGGCTCACCAGATAGAAATAACAGAAAATGAAGTTGGTGTATAAATAAGATGCCTCACTTCTGCATAAGCTACATGTGTGTTTTTGGTAAAAACATCATTGTTAAAGGAAGGAAATTTTCTTCAATTAAGAGAAACAATACTTCATAATAACTATCCAAGTAAGGGTAAAAAGTATAGTGTAATAAAGTTAATTCTAGAAGCAGATTTTTCTTTTTCAAAAAGTTACTCAAGTAAATCGATCATATTTGAAATAAAAAGTTGTTTTACAGAACTATGTTAATCGTAAAGAAAACCAAAAAGAAACCAAAGAAAATCACATCTAGTTTTCCTGGTGCTTCTGAATTATACGACGCTTTCACATAAAACCACAATAAAATCCACAGATGAAGTTCCCAGGGTATTGTTACTTTTACAAGCTACTGTGTTTATCTGGGCATCACTTTTCACCTTTCTGTTTCCTTGTATTTTAGGGAGAAGCACCTAAATCTGTTTGAATAAGACACACAGTTCAGTGGGACTATTGCTGACTGCAGCTTGCATCAGCTTCTTTTAGTCCTCCTGTCTCCACTTATAACCTGCGAAGCTCTGCAGCCTTTCCCTGCCAGGCTCTCCATCTGCCCCATTTTTTTTTTTCTTTTCTTTTTTCTTTTTTTTTTTTTTTGCAATACCCTATCTTGCTTACTGCAGCATCAGAGTCCCTCAGATATCGACAGTGCACATTTACAAATTTCAAAAGCTCAATAGAAAATTGTGATAACAGATTAGTGTCTTTTGCACTTTATGTACCTTGTGATATAAACTTAAAAAAAATTGCAATATTGCTCTCATTTGTTTGTACCTGTTATCCACTTCCGTTTTTCCCTTAAAATTTGAATGTTGATTTGACGTTTCACCGAGAGCATCTCCACCAAACAGGAAGGGGTTAGTCCCCACAATGCTGCATGATTATGAAACCAGTGCGGTCATGTGATGTCTTCTCTCATCACCATCATGACAAGTTGGAAGTCTGACCTTCCTCCGGCACTCAGTTTTCCATGCAGGGACTGAGGATTGCAATGGAGCGGCAGTGCACTTGAGGCTACACTAGGGGCGGAGTTTGACCTCTCAAAATTTCAAAACATCACTAATCCGCGTTGGACATTCTGGCACAGGCCAAGCATCGGTACAGCATTTTCGGAAAAAAAAAAAAAAATCAAAAAAAAGAAAAAGGGGGGCTCGAAATTTGTTTAACCACCCGGAGGGAACACCACCCTCGGGGGGGCGGCTGGCGTGGGG
>CAEFZX010026091.1:0-10172 GCA_903066825.1 Alfaro cultratus
ACACACACACACACACACACACACACACACACACACACACACACACACACACACACACACACACACACACACACACAGGGGCTGCTAAGTCCCTGGTGAGTATGTGTGCACCTGTGTGTGTCTGTGTCACGGCTTTCTAGGTCAAGTAGATCCCAGAAACCGAGTGACTTTCTCCGTCTGTCACTGATGTTGTATTCTTCTTTTCTTACCCCCAACCCCCAACACACACACACAGAAACGCACACACGCATGCTCACGCCTACACACTCTCTCCCATCTCTCTTGTCTGTTCCTTATGCTGCTAATGAATTAAAATGGTGTAGACTGAGACATGATACACAGCTGATATCCCCCCACCTCTCCACACACACACACACACACACACACTTAGCCTTTGTTAATCTGGGTCAGCGGTGTCCGTCGTGGTCAACCCTCCAGACGAAGAGGGCAGAGTGACAGCAAAGAGGTGACCTGAATAAAAGCCCGTCTACTCATGACAAAGCTCTGAGACGAGTCACACACTGAAACACTCTGTGCTTCCTGCTGGACTCTCATCATTCTCATATATATACTTCAAAGCCTGGATTTTTCTCCACTGGGAGAGATTTATTTTCTCTGAGGATGTTTTCTATAATGAATTAATCATTTCTAATGCTATCTGCTGGACTTCTGCATTCTAATGTTTGGAATGTTTTTTTTTTACATCATAAAAACATAACCTTGTCTAGCTAATAATGGATCAATTCACTTTTCTGGAAAATCATTTTCCTTCCTCCTCATAACGCTCCATGTGTGTTGATATATTGCATAAATACATTTTAAATTTGTTCTTGTGATGTGTCAAAATAAGAAAAATGATATGCATGTCGTCTCAGAATTTGAAAGATCTTCCTTCCACTTTTTAGTCCAGACGTGTCCAACTCCATTCTTCCAGAGATTTTTAGAAGCATCTGTGCTCAAACACACCTGAATCAAATTAACTGCTCGTTACTTGGCCTCTGGTTGCAGGGTGGCAGCTCTCAAGGACTGGACTTGGGTAAGCCTGCTTTAATCCTCTCGCTTTGGTGTATCAGTTTCTTGTAAATGAAAAGAAAATTGCCTCAAAATCTCCATTATGATTCCAGAGAAAAATAGAAACACAAGCAAGAGTCGCCCCCAAAGAGAGGAAAACCAGCAGGAAGTTGTATCTGCTCGGCCACGCTTGGCCTGCACATTGTACTACGGACATTTCCTGCTAACATTCCCTGGTTACTCTGTAATTACTGAAAATATCCTTCCTCCACCAAAGCTAAAGCCACTCAAGAAGTCTAAAAAAGCTCCTTCCTCTGGTCTCTCAAAGAGGCCAAAAGAGAAAAATGGCCAATGGAAGCAAGTTCTCAGAGATTGGGATTTATTTTAAACCCAGATATATGAAGCTTTTTTTCTTTAGTTGTTTTTCTTGTTGAGAAGAGCTGAAAATCAATCATAAATCACTTGTATGCAATAAACTACACATCATAATGATTGCTGTGATGGTATATAGTGAATATTTGCTGTCTTTTATAATGTGATAATGAACTTATTAGTGCATCTGGTGTTAAGATATGTGTTACTGAGCACATATCTATATGTGGCTCTAAAAATAAGTTTTTAAGGGCCATAAAGTCATTCTCTCTGATCTTCTACTCCCCAGAAACAAGTTCGGTACCCTGACCTTTAGTGGAAAGGGTTGGAACCCTAAACTATGGGATTTTCTCTACAATTTCAACGTTTCAGTTACAAGCCACAAATACGTCTGCACCGAAAGTGTCCATAAAAATGGTCGTACACTTAAGTTACTTCACAGAGTAAGCTTCTGAGCATTCACAATGTCTTCCTTAACAAGTCAAATATTTAAATTAAACTTACTAAAGTGTGTTTTGTTTGAAATCCATATATTGATTCATTTTGGCTCCATTTATGTAATTCAACAATACACCGAGTTCACTTTTTTGAGTTTGTATTCACAGCAACAGTTTTCTCTGCTTTACACAGCCATAAAAAGTTTAGTCAGCTATTTTTCATGATTTGCCGTTTCTGACCACATTATAACGATGTGCAGATTTAACTTGAATGTTTGGACCATATTTATTTTGTTCATAACTTGCGTATAACACCACACCGATACAGCAGCTACTTTTAAACTTTTTTAAAAACAAAGAGCTATTTTCAGTTTCATCAACCACATGACACCTACAACCTTCTGGGTTTGGCTTGGGAACACCCACACATCTCTAAACTCAGGAAACATTTGGCAAGTGAAGATCACTTCCTTGCTTTTGTTTTGATCTTTGTGTTTTTCTCCCTCTTTAGAAGCTGCACTTTGTGCTTTCTGTGTTTACTCCTCTCTTTTTTGGATTGAGACTTTGACTGAACCATTCCTTCTGTTAACTTTATGTTCTCACTCTTTTTTTCTATCTTTAGTTGTACATTTGCTACTGCTGCTATTATCGCTGTTAAACTCTTTGCTTTCATTCTGCAGATTGTGGCTTCATGAATTCCATGTTCAAAGGTCCACTTCTGATTTCTGGATAAGGTCAAAGGTCAGGAACATCGTAATGACCAAATTTCCTTTAATAAGAATGCTTAAAACTTAAGCAAAAATAATTTCCTTTTGTAGTTTCATCTGTGAGTCTAAGTTGTTCAAATTTTTAACGGTACAAACTTTCTTATTTAATGAAGAAAAAATCTTTAACTTAAACTTAACCTGATTAGTTTTCATGTCTGTGAAAATGAATGCCCTTTCTTTCCACATAAGAATAAAGATAACATCAATTCTGATTTGTTTGTTTTGTAAACCTTTGTTGTTAATTTTTTAATGGTTGAGGCTTTAGTTTGGACAGTTATTCCCTCAGGTTTGGACTCTGTGCAGCTGGAATGATTATTGCTCTTATATTTTTTTACTTTTGGACAGTTGCTTTGTGTGTAACCGTTGGCAACAAGGTATTGTTTTTACAAATGCAAGCTAATAACTAGCATCTCAAAAGCTCAAATAACACATGAATTATGATCATATCCTTGACTCCAACGCCAGACAGAGACTTAAAGAGGAGCGGCAAAAGCAAGCGAGGTGGATTAGCAGTGTTTGCCAACAACTGATGGTGTCATCCAGGATATGTTGCTGTGAAATGTTGTCTCTGCTGCCTGGATATCGAGATGTTAGCATGTTTTGACAGTCAGTCATAGAGCAGCAGCTTTCAGTCAAAGGTTTCTTCAGTTTCATTGCGTGACTGACTGCTAGCAGAAATCCTCTCTGCCCAAAGCATCACCGACTAATTGACTCTTTGACCATAAATGATAGGAGTTACAAAACCATTTAGCTTCCCTTTGGGATAAATAAAGTATTTTTCTAGTGAATTGAATTGAATCCATAAGTATTTTTGCTATAAAATAGTAGCATATTTCATATAAAAGCACTTTAAAATTAATGTAAAATAAATATTCAGATCTAAATTAAGATTAAATGCTAATTGAGCTTGATTGTAAACTGCACTTAGAATCAGATCTGCAGTGCAATTTGGTTCAGAGAATACATTTGCGCTGTATTAGAATTAACTGGCTTGCTTGAATTTCGACCAGAATTCTTTGTATCTTGAGACGCCATTTGTCGCAATTTGTTGCTGAACTGAATTACCCCACATTTTCTAAGGCTGAATGGAGAAAGGATGGATGCGCGGTGAAGGCATCCAGGCTGATGACCTCAACACAGAGCTCTCAGCTAAGGACAGACGCTTCAAACACAGCAGATAATCTTCTCTGTGAAGGACACAGAGCAGCTCCTCAGGTCAAAACAGGAGATAGGCTCGACAGGCCAGGTTTACGCAGCGTGAGTGAACGTCCACGTCTCTGGATTGTATTCACAGGAGCTGGAAGCTCTTCTCCTGAATGTCAGGAGAGGATAAGAGCTTTAAAGGTTTCTGGCTGATGGAAACTCACCGTTATCTAATCAGTGCAAGGACTGTCAACAGTGGCATTTTGTAACTGAATGGGATTCAGCCTAAAGTGACAGACAAGAGATGATAACGTTGGAGGTCATTCAATTTGTGTGTGTGTGTGTGTGTGTGTGTGTGTGTGTGTACATTCACATCACAACAGCCCTCATAATGATTGTTTAACAAGTGGAGTAGAGCTCACCTGTGTCAACGTGTTGAGTGAGTTAATTATTGGCCTCCAGACGTCTGCAATTCCTCAGAGAGACAGAGAGATTACAGAAGACAAACCGAGGAGGAGATAAACAGAGAAGCTCACTCTTCTCAGGCTCATCAGCAGGAGCATCACTGCTATCACCAGGGGCGGACCGGAACAATAATCCAGGCCGGGAATTTCATACAGACTGAGTTTAACCAAGGCTGGGACAAACGGTTATCTGTCTAGACTAACAGACCAGCATTAAAACAAATGTTTCATACCATTCATTCAAGAAAGAAGACATCAAAGAGCTATCCTCATATGTAAGCCTGCTGCAGTAAGTAAATAATCAGTTAAGCACATTATGAATTAAAATGACCAGTTACTTCCACTGTGATTAATATTTATTAAAGGTGAATTTTGTTTAAAAAGACTCTATAATCCATTTTTATGGTTCCAGTTGTAGGTGGTTTTTATTTCTGTTTTATTTATTGTTTGCTTGTATTGCTTTGGATATTTAAAATGTCTTCCAGTTCCAGCGCTGAGTGTTCTGTAAAAAAATTAAAGTTTATTAGGCCTCATTCACATTGCGTTCACATTTCCAAATATATGCAAGGTGTGTGTGATCTCCTGTGTGAACTGCAAATAACCTGAAAGTTTCCCGCATGCGTAGTAGAGGACACAGTATCAACGTAGTGAGTGTGCTCAGCATTTACAGAAGTAAACATGGATGCTAAAGGTGGAGCATTTCTGTTAAAGTTGTCCAACTGGATCCAGCACATTACCAACTTAATAGTTGTTGTTTTGTTCTTGCGTCAGCGCACCAGGATGCAGAATAGTGATGTTTGTCGAGTATCAATGACATTCAAGTCGGACGGATGCGACCTGGCCGCACAGACACAGGTCACATTTTAAAAGATCAGATACAGGTTGCATCAAGTCAAAAAAATCTGATTTGGGTCACTTCAGGCTACAGTCTGAACACAGCCTTAGTCTTTGGGAGGTCAAACTTCCATAATTATGCCATTACCATTATATTAGTTGATGCTAATATCAAAACGATGATATTAATGGATTACACATTATGGGTGATATTATATTTTCTACATCAC
Organism: Alfaro cultratus; assembly: GCA_903066825.1. Lineage (NCBI taxonomy): Eukaryota > Metazoa > Chordata > Actinopteri > Cyprinodontiformes > Poeciliidae > Alfaro > Alfaro cultratus. Next base: position 5,259 of record CAEFZX010026091.1, read on the forward strand.
ACATGCCCTTGGAGCTACTAGTGTGGTTTTTATATCATTATCATCCACACTCTGTTTAGTTTCTTTTCATGCCAGATGTGTGCCCCTCCTGTTGGGGAGGCAGATAATCCCCCCCTCCCCCTACCAACAACAACACCCCAATGTTGGGCTAACCTCCTGGTGATTTAACCGCAGCATCTGGCAAATGTTAGGCTTCACCTGAACCCGCCGTTTACGCTGTAACCTGAGCAGGACGCTTACAGATGCGGCTCGACAAGCCGTGCGCGTTCCTGTGTGTGTGTATGCGTGTGTTTGTGTGTGATCATGCGTGTCTGCGTGCCTGCAAAGGTTCTGCTGTCTGCTTTTTCAAGAGCATCGAGAGACAATTAGGAACCAGAGAAGTTGGAGCATGCACCGCAGGGAAGCCCTTTTCACACGGCGCACAATACCCACCCGGCCCGGAAAACCTGGTGCCGGAGCGAGCGCACACTGTGGCAGTGTGCCGTGCACGTGGTTCCTACAGGCCTATGTGTCCTTTTGTTAGCACTGACTGAGGAGATGAGGGGGAAAAAAAAAACAGAGAAGACCTAAAAGACAATAATCCCACACTCTCTGCACAGCTGGCATATTTTCTGAGAAGCTATTTCCTGTAAAAATTCTGACACAGGAATAATGATGGCTTTGATTGGGCCCCAGTTAACGGGAGGCACTTCCTGTCCCTTTGTATTGGTTTCATTGTGAGACGATGGAGGAGGAGGGGGAGGAGTGGGCGAGGCAGGGTTTGAGGGAAACAGCTGCTGGAGATGACACAGTCAAGAACATCCCTGTGACCTCCCACCCCTGCACACACACACACACACACACACACACACACATGCACGCATTCACATACTGCCACCGCTCACATGGTTAGATGAGTACATTTGAGCGTAATACTTTAACTGCTGACCCAACTAAAACTCTAAGTAAAGACAAATAAGTCAGTCAGGCTGTGGCTGTAGACATTCAGTTAAGAAATATTTTCAATTTAGCAAAAAGACAAAAAATGTCAGATCAGTTCCTGTGAATGTTCTGAGATCAGCATTATGAGCAGAAGTTAATTTATATAAAAAAGTTATCTAGCACTTAATATAATAACCATGGCAAAAAAAAAAAGAAAAAAGAATGTCTATTCATCATGTCTCAGGACAACATTTTTGAATCTTTGTGTTACTGGTGATAAGCTGAAGTGTTTCCTGTGATTGTTTGAACACCAGAGAACATTTTGCACTGTCTCAGATGGCAGTGCATCACCTGAGACATTTTCACTATAAAAAGAAAAACTGATTTGAGTTGATTGATACAGTACTGGTTCCACCAAGGGTGTAGGTTTGGTCTAAGTTTTGGTGGGACCTTACAACTTACTGACCAACACCCATAGTCCCGCCCCAACCAGGTCCGGACTATACATAAGGACCAACCGCGGCACAGTGCACTGCCCAGGAGCACCGACCATTTTTGACCAGTNCCCCCCCCCCCCCCCCCCCCCCCCCCCCCCCCCCCCCCCCCCCCCCCCCCCCCCCCCCCCCCCCCCCCCCCCCGGCCACCACATTGGCTTAATAACCCCCCTCCCCCCCTGTCGTCCTTTTTTTTTTTTGGATACCACTGCGTAGTATATTGAAATATTAAACTAATCAATGTAGATTTTAGTTTATTTATTTTGTTTTTGCTAAAAAATATATATGTTTTTTTTATTATTTTTTTTATTAATATGGCAAAAATTGGTCGGGACTATTTTATATCCCTTGAATATTGGTGGTGACATGTCACGACCGTCCATACCCAAACCTACGCCCATGGGTTCCACTGGCAGATTATTTCACTTACAAAATGGGAAAATATCTTGATAATCTGCCAGTGGAACCGGTATTTTCTCAACTATATTAAGGAATTATTTACTTAAAACAAGTTCCTACATTTTCCTGTAAAGTTACTTGTAAGTTAGTTTTGTCTTAATTCAACTGTAATAAGATTTTTGCATTAGAAACTTGACCAAAAATACTTGTATTTTTAGTGTTTTATTCAGGGCTGTCATAGTAAAATGGGGTAGACACATGCACTCCACACTTTTCTGTTTTTTTATTTGGCAAAAAAACTACATTCATCTTTCACAGTGATGCACAACTTGTCTTGCTCTGTCACATAAAATCCCAACAAAATAGACTGACTTAGAGGCTGTAACATGGCGAAAATTAGAAGAAGTTCAAGGAGTGTGAATATTTTTGCAACACGCTGTGTAAACAGTGGCACGAGGCGTCTAGTCTCTTTTTCAACTCCCACTAAAATGTTATTTAAAGGTTAGGGTTTGCAACCAAGCCTGCGCAGTTTGCACAGCCTCACTTGTTCTCTGTAAAGGAAAGGCTGTGGTTCACACATGAAATGCTGTGAAAGCAGATTCATTTTGTGTCCAATCTCATTTTAGACAGCTACAGAGAAACATGGTAAGAACATGTTTAAAAAATCGGTGTCTCCTTCAGAACAGCTTCAAACGTTCATCATTTATCCCTTGAAGAAACTTTGATAATGAAAACTCCTCCATCATCTAATTTCCCTTGGGGAAGCATCAACTAAATTAAAATTCAATTAATTTAATTGAATTTTTGAAGCTCACTCACTTTAGCTTGTGCTGTCAGGCTCACACACTCTCTCTCTCTCTCTCTCTCTCTCTCTCTCTCGCTCTCTCTCACACACACACACACACACACACACACACACACACACACACACACACACACACACACACACACACACNCTCTCTCTCTCACACACACACACACACACACACACACACACACACACACACACACACACACACACACACACACACACCAATGTTGTCTATCTGAGCGAGGTTTTCCATTAGCATTTTTTGCAGAGATCACAGGTTGTTCTGTTTCCTGCCATGCTGTGTGTTTCACCACAGAAGTTAACCAGCCTTCATGTGCTCTTTGCTCTGCAGTGAAGCTGATCACTGGAAAATCATCAGCACAGCAAACACATCACACACACAGCTGCATGAACACAAACACAATTACTGCTCAGCCTGCTGTCGAATTCATGCTTAATTTGTAAAGTTATGTTTCTTTCTGGATAAAAAACATCAGTAATCTGATGAAAAACAACACTAAACTGCTCAGTTCTTCTTCTTTTTTCTTGTTGAGAAGGTGCTGCTTCTCTTTCGTTTCTCTTATCCTCGACTCCAGCAGTGCCAGTCTCTGAAGAGAACTGATGTGAGCTCCAGATGTTGGAGTAGACTAGCTGGAGACAGAGAGGGCACAGGGTGCTCCCAAGCGTACTCCTTTTCCTTATGCCTAAATAATATATCACTTATTTTACAGGTTCAGCTGCTGTTTTGGGCTTCAGTTACGCTCCACATCTTTAATCAGTTTGTAACTTTTAATTTATGCTACTTTAAAAGGAGGCTGATGTATGTTTGAGAAGAAATCTCTCTGAAAACTCATTGACATCCGAGATCTCATGGCTATAATATTAAGTTTTGACATCTTTTATGTCACATGATTGCAATGACTGCATGTGTTAATGTATGTTTGCTTCTAAGTCCAATTTCTACAAATGTTTCAAACCATGAACAGAAGTTTGGAGGTATGGTCTGAAAGCTCTGGTTAAGACAATCCTAAAATCTTTACATACGGTTAGTGAATATCTTCCTGACTCCAAAGAAAACATAATAATCTAAGTGGCTGTTTTTACACTTATTCTGATCTAAGAACGGAAGTACACAGCTGGTGGTAAGATTTATCTCAGATAGTGAAAACAAACAAAGAAAAGACAAATCAAAGAACCAATTTGGTTGTAAAAGTGACAGTTTTCTTCTTAAACAAAACACCTAACATCTGCTGTAATAAATGGGTCTTGATCCTGAATTGTATGTGATTTGAACACATATTTCTGGATATGAATTGAATGTGGTCTTAGCAAATTAAATTGAATTTGTGTTGAGGTGACATTTGCTGTAAGCAAGCTGAATTGGAAAAATAACCTGATATAATAAAAATAAATGGGAGACTTTTGGTTGCAATGCTCAAAAATAAAGTGAAGACAATGAAAAAGACATAACTAAACAGGACCAGATTAATAAAGTTTCAGCTCGAAACAGACAAAAGACAAAGTTGAATAATATAGCAGATGTCATTTTGAAAGTTTAGACATTTTTGAACAGATTTCCCTGATCTGTATATATAAAAAAAGAAGAAACAAAAAGAAAACCTTTGATACAAAAACAATATTTACTTTAGTATATACTCTAAAATTAAAATCAGATTGACAATGTTTCTGTTTTATATAAGGATAAATCAGTCAATTAATTTCACTTGATTAATTCTGACTGACAGTTCAAATGAAGAAAAATATTTTTTATTTATTTATAAAATGCATCAACTAAATTATCCCATCGTATTGAGGATATCAATGCACATAAATAGAAAAATGCAACAAGAGTTACTTTATTATTCTTTTTGGAGAAAAAGAAAATGATGTTAGAGAAAAAAGTACTGATGCATAAATAAATATAATGTAATTCCTTAATTTTCAATTAGATTTAAAACTACTATTACTAACAAAAAATCTCAGCACATTAATTGTTGTTTATCTGTTTTCTCCTAAAAAATAAAATGAATCAGTGGGTTACACCTAAAAGAAAAACCAAGATTTTCACCCAGAAAAAGTCTATAAATCTAACTCTACTGGTGCAAAGATAAAACTGTAAGAGTTAAAGTTTTAAGTTTGTTCATGCCGTGTAAGACTTTAACCCATTAAAGTCTTACACAAAAATGTGTGCATATCTGTGTGTGTGTGTGATATGAAGCCTAGGCGCAAATTCAAAATGGAAGACTCATTAAACCCCGCCCGCGTCATCCAGTTGCCGCAGCCGGCTCA